>OMNW01009737.1:23703-36349 GCA_900303245.1 Selene dorsalis | reverse complement strand
AAAAGGTTTATTTAGGCTGCGACTGTGCCGAGGTAATTTTAGAGGTAGGTGCCCCCTGTTAGCTGTGGTAAACCTGTGGTAAAGTTACAGTAGCGGTTACAAACTTAATGCGCCTTCAAGTTGCGTTTTAGTCGATTAAAGAAATAAGCAAGAATTAACATTTTAAAAGTGGCGATTCAAGTTAAAAAAAAAAAAAAAAGGCTTGAAAAATTAATGCCGAGTTACTGTGGCAGACATGTGATAGCCTCACCCCTACTGTAGTTAATACAACCACTACTATGGCACCCTCCTTTCATTACCTGAAAAAAAAAACCCATTGGTTTGGTTTTTGTGTGTTAATTCCTCCCTCTCTTCATTTTAATAGCGAAACCCAAATGAAGTGCTTTGATGTTGTAATTCACGTGAAGCAGGATTCATTCAGGCAGTTACAGAGTGTGCTATTCTTATGTAACCTAAGCTTTAAGGTGGGGACACAGAGGTGTGGTCAAACAGGTGTGTGTCAGCTTCGTGACCTCACCTGTGAACCTCAGCTCTTTACACATTCACATTACACCTGTAAGTCACCACCGCTGCTGCTGCCACACCAGATTGTGTCCATACAACCACAGGTCCATTTTCACTGCTGACTGAAGCAGAACCTATGTGCTGCTCAGCCGTGTAAGTGTTTATCTAATTTAACAGCTTATTTCATAAAGTGGCACCAGTGCGGTTTTGCAAAAGTAAATTACAGACTGGCTGTGCATTACTGCTGCTCTGCCAGTGTTTTTGTAATTCTTTTCATGTGTACTTGCAGCAGTAATGCTATAAAAACAAAGGATATTGTGAGTTCTCAGGTTGGACTATGACAGGAATGCGCAGGGGCATAAGTTGTAGCATGCTCTCACTCCATATTCCTTTCAGTTTTGACAAAACCAAACCCATAAAGGTCCAATAACACTCCAAGGTCATTGAAATGAAGGTGGAATAGGATCAGTGAGTTGGCATGGAGCTAAGCTAAAGAAAGACGCAGGCTGAGACCGACGCTGTCAATATTTCAGTGTAGGTTTTCCCTCTGCTACAGAACGTGGATTATAATGCCTCATTCTTGTCCATGTGAGTTCATGTTGTCTCGCATGCCAGACCATTCAGGCAGCATCTTGAATAATGATGTGGTTAGTAGAAGGGAACCTTTGTTTTCTATACCAAATCATGCTTTCAGCTCTGCGCCCCTTTTGTAACCCGGCGGAGAACAGTTATCGTGTTTGTGTACAATGCGTAACTACTCTATAACACATGAGTGGAGCACTGGAAAATGATTGACATCCCCACTGGTGACCTAAGATCTGTCACCAGTAAATCTGTTGGCATCCTAAAGCGGTGTGTGACATGTCGTCTGTTTGAGTCTGGAGCAGGAGGAACTCCCTATGAACTGTACAAGGACAGACAGACAGACGGAGGGAGGAAGTAGAGGGTGAATGCTAGTTTATGTTGGGCAAACTGCCTGGAGAGTAATCTCAGGGGCCGGGGCCCGGGCGTCCATAGACGTCTGATGGAAGGCCAGCACTGAAGAGTACAACAAACCACAGTAGAGTGCACACAGGCTGCAGCAGAAATTCAGACTCTAAGTGACTTGCTGGAGCATCCCCAAGTCTCTTTCATTCCCATTAAGTGTGAAGGAATGGAGGTGAGGTTGTGTATCCACATGTTTGCCTTTCCCACTATCAAGGAATGTAATTACATGAGATTCCTTGCATGTAGGAAATGGGAACGTGGGAGTGGAGGACATGTTAAACCGCACATGCTCTCATTAGATTGCCACCAGCATGCATCATAGAGGTTTGTAGACACATTTTGTCCACGGTCTACACTACATGTCCCTCTTCTGGGGTCTGAGTGCTGGCTGGCTTGGCTATCCCTGAGATCATAACACGCTCTCACATTACATGCACATGCCTGCTGTGTTGCATAACTGGATCAAAAGAGAAGCGACCGTCCCCCAAAATAAAAAAGCTGTACAACTAATCAGGGCACGCAGTGGGAGTGAGAGATACAGAATAGTCCCAGTTTCTATTAGCTGTCTGTTCTTCCTGTGGGTCACTCCTAAAAATATAGGCTAGCTCTTGTGTATTAAGTGCTTTAAGGGACAGGCATTTAACGTTAATGATTGTGGATTCCCTTTTCCCAGCATTTCAAAGGTGTGGGGATGTTGAACAATGATTAATGTTGGACCGATCCTGATAACATTGTGTACATGACTCATTCTTAACTAGGTAGATGTAGTTAGGTCGTTAAATACAACATGTAACACTTATATTAAGAGTAGCTTAGCCTGTTTTGACTTTGATTTGTTATTGTATGCGACAGTGATTTTATTTGCATTTTTTAAAATCCAAATTATTCATCTTTAACTTGATGCAAAAGCAAAACATGGACTTTGTATTTCAAAGCCCTTCTGTCTGTAAGAGATGGCTTATTGTGATGAGATCACAGGAAATAAAGGAAGGCAGAGATGGGAAATGATATGGAACAAAGGTCCTGGGCCACATGTAAGGCCGGCGACATTGTAGTCCGTGGTCAACACCCCCAGGACACGGGGGTGGCCAGAAATCACCTCACCAAAATTTTTAATTTCACTTGCGGCTGACTGTAGCAGTGAATGCTCCTTTATATGGTTGTGGCTTGGATTTCCCCTCAAAGGTTTGTTTACCTAATGTGTTTAATATTTTAGGTGGAATGAACAGTAGATACAGAGCTTACATGTCAGTATCTAAGTGTTGTCGTCCTGCTGCTGCCGCCTCTTGCGCCGTGGTTGATAATAATCATTCACCAGCATTGCTCTGGGAGTATCCTTCCTTTTCTGTGAAACAGATCTTCCTTCCCTCCTAAACTTCCTTTACTGAAACCCAGAGCACTTTACTATAAAGGAAGTTTGTGTTGCTGATTGGTGAGTGGATTTGTAGACTGATTATTGTGTGTTTTCCATTTCCCTGTATTCAGGCTATCAACGAGGAGCAGCAGCACCAACTCTCCACAGAGACTTGAAACATGTAGCAGAGTTTTTCCTGTTCTTCTTGAATGTCCACAGTGGTTAGATTAATCATTTTGGTGTTAGGAATGTGAACAAGCAGAGCATTTAACTGTACCACCTGTGCTACTCAAACCACTAACCACCATCTGAGTGACGCAGCTCTCAGCCAGCCCTTCAGGTTGCTGCTGTTGTGAAGCAGGGTATTAAGATTGCTTTCTCTCTCTCTCCCTCTATTTAGCTTCTCTTTGTCTCTTCCTCGGTACCTCCCCAGCCGCTGCTTCTTGTGCCTCACTCTCATCTTTCCTGTGCCTGACAGCCAAGTGGACTTGTCTGAATGGCTGTTTCCGCATCTGCTGTCCCCGTTCTAGGTGTGCTAGGACGTTGCTCTTGGTTACAGGCAGTCAGGCGGTGTCTGGTTACCTCACCTTGCAGCGTCACTCTGTTGCATTGTTAACCTTTTGAGCAGAGACTAGGGTGGAGAGCCGCCACCAGACCTGGGGCAGGATCTGTGTTTGCTTTTGAATCCCCTCTAGGTTTTGACCCACGGGGGCGACTCTTGTTTTTGCACCTGCCTGGTATTTTCCCGGAGCTCGGACTAACTTGGAACTGATTTTGTAGGCATGGGTGTTTGTTTTTCAAAGCTACTTGTTCGCCAGACTCTGGACTTTGATCTCTTGTTCACGTTACAGGAAGTGTTGCCAGCTATGGATGATTAAGCCGTGAGGTAGGAGTAAACCCTGCTGTAAGGGAGACGTGGAATAAGTGTGCACGCTATTCTCTGGCACTGGTTCTTTTATAGCCTAATTACGATCAGAACATAGATATGTTGTGTTTCTTGAGCAATAGTGTACATCATCACATACCATTAATGAGGTCACTCCTGGTTGTTGTGTACAGCTTCATTTCTGAACACAGCTGTGCAACATGAAACATTAAAACTTACTAATTCTTACTGCAATTTCTTTCCTTCCATCAGTGCTGTGAAGTGTAAAATTGTCAAAGCATTGTGATGGATGACAAAAGTAGTTGTTCACCGTGCGGCCCTTTTACAATCCCAACGCCTCCTTTGTGCCATCACATGAGCGACCTAGCCTACTTGTTTTTCTAGCTGCATCTGCCGGTCTGTTTATCTAGCCGTTGTGCTGTATGGCGTGGTGGCCTAGCTTGTTCGAGCAGCCTGGGCACAGAGCACACACCGCACACAGCAGGCTAATGAGAGCATTTTTAACGAGGAGGTCCAGGTGGATTCATACATCATCCGTGTGCTCCTGAAGCAGCAACTGGATTTACACACCTATGACGAATGGTCATGCATTTGAAATTGTTGGAGGCCTTCCCTTTTTTTAACCACACTAAAGAGCCCATGTTGAACTTAATTAATCTGTATAATTAATTACCTGACATGAGACATTACTGGATGTGTAAGGCAGATCTGTGATAAACCATCTGTTCCCGGGGTCATTAATCAGCCTAAGGATTCACTGAACCTTCTCTCTATTTGCTCTAGCTCACTGCAGCACAATGTAAGACACAGAGATTGCCTACAGTCTCCTAGTATAGTAAGAGGTCAGGGTCCAGTACTTTTGTGGCTCTTTTATCACTTATGCCAAAGAGGATGTTTTCACCCACATCTGTTTGATTGTCATCACGATTATACACAAACTAATGAACCAATTTACACCTAACATGGTGGAGGGATGTGAGGTGGGCCGCAGGGGAAACTGTCCAGTTTTGGTGCTGATTTGGTTGAAGGGCTGGAGGATCCAGGAATTTCCTGAATGTTACGAGATAGGACATTTGCTGCACATTTTTGTCTTGCACAGTTGGACCTGTGGACTTTCACTGCATGTCAGCCCCCATCTCACCCTGACTTTCCTGTTTCTACTGTCCACCAAAGTTTTAACTTATTATAATCTGGATCTGGTGGGTGAAATTTGTTGACTTTGCCTATATAGAGTGCCCATATAGTTTCAGATATTATCTCCTTTGACTTTTGGTGAACTGACTAGATATCCCAAAGGGTTTGGTTTTTTCTTGAGGACCTATTTTTGGGGCTCTGTTGACACAGTTTTTTTGTTTCTTAAATTGCAGAATATAGTCGCTTTGAGTCCAAGATCCACGACCTGAGGGAGCAGATGATGAACAGCAGCATGAGCTCAGGATCAGGCTCTCTGCGCACCAGTGAGAAACGGTCTCTCTATGTCAGGTAAAGCTGCAGACACACAACACACACACACACACAGACTTATGTTTGCAGTCACTACATCAAGTTCTAAGATCTGTTGTCAAAAGAAACACTCTTGCATAATAAACCTCTACCCGGCTGTGGGGGAGAATAAAGACTGAGAGCACATGTTGTCAAAAACAGCTGCACTGTCAAAGTACAACAGCATGACACACACGGCATAGTTCATACGATAAAACTTGATACTATTTGTAGGATATTGTTTATTTCAGGGCATTGGGTTGATGGTACTCATCACCATAAATAACTGATGGATAGGCATTCCCTGTTGTTGTTTTGACACCACGTACGACATTGATTCTACTTTGTGTAATGTAGATTGACAGGGGAGCTTGTCAGCGTGACCTGCGTTATGACACTTTGGGCTGGTTGACAAATTGGATGAAGGCTCATTAAGGAATTAAAACAGGTGGCATCCTTCTGCTCGCATAAATGCAGCAAGTCACAAAGGGCTCACAGGGGTCAAGGTAAAAGGGCAGTGTGATGTAACTCCATAGTCCAAGTGCTTCCCAGTGTTTGTGCTGTAGCATTAATGCACTTCTCTTAACCTAAGCCTAATAGCTACATTACTAGATTGATTTAGCCCGGGCTCAGTAGCAGTGGACCTTACCGGGATATATCAAAAGAATATAGGTGTAATCTTATTGGACACACGCTGAAGTCAGAAGAGTGTTATTGTGACTCATGCCTCTCTTATAGCCCGGGTCCTGTAAGGCATGTAGAGCCTAGCCTGCTTGTGTGCAGGTGACTAAGCCCACAGTTATGTGGGAAAAGCTGTCTAGTTTGCCGGCTGATGCAGGAGCCACCACCTCCTTCTAGCCGGCCAGGAATGTGGAGGTGTTAAACCTCTAAGGTGCACCAAACACAGTGTCACGTGCTCACAGGTATGGTAAGGTGCAGTAACATGGTTATTGCTGGAAAATCGATTACCAGCCTATGTTGAAAGTTGCTCTTGTGTCAGCTTCCATGCAGTTGCGTCATGACAGTTTCATTGTTGTTTACCTGCTGCCTGGTGCAGTTTCAGTTGGCAGGAATAGCTTGGCAACAAAAAGTCATTTTAACAGATGAGACGATGCGTTTTGGTCACAGCCTGGCCATAGTGCAGGCACATATAGGCTTTGTAGGTCATGGAAACTTGAAACCAGTAAAGCAGGTATTAATACTTTCAGCAGTGTGTGTGGGTCTACCTGTCTGACAAGACAACGTGGCACCCGCAGACAATAAACTGTGTGTTTTTAGTGACAGGTATGTGGCGAGAGCAGGCAGAAATGTCAGTGGGAAACGTGAACGACATTCCTTGTGCGTGTTCGTTGCATCCAGATGTGACAGTACTTTACAGCTCATGTTTGTATGACTATGCGCTAAGTTAAGTAAAAACAACAGAATTTAGTGGAATGCAATAAGTACCACGTCTGAATGTGTCAAAAATGACCATCAAAGTTTTACATTCTACATTTTGATTGCACATATTTTGAGCGCAGCCACAGTCAACCAGTTGAAAAAGAAACAAGTAGCAATTGTGTATCGCAGGAGACTCATTTGGATCGTGGTGTGCGTGGAGTCTCTACACACAAATTTGAGATGGAAGGAAAAGAGTGTAACCAAAGCCCTTTTGCTTTTGCAGAGCTTTGTTTGACTACGACCGAACGAGGGACAGCTGCCTGCCCAGCCAAGGTCTGAGCTTCTCTTATGGGGATATCCTTCATGTCATAAATGCTTCTGATGATGAGTGGTGGCAGGCGAGGCTGGTCACACCACATGGAGAGAGCGAGCAGATTGGGGTCATTCCAAGCAAGAAAAGGTACAGTCTCTGTTCATTTGCCACAGTGTAGTAATGCCAGACAAAGCTTAGGCTATATGACTACTCCCATTCATTCCCAGTCTAAACTTTGCCCCCCTTTATTTCCTTTTTCCCCCCAGAGTGGAGAAGAAAGAGCGGGCCAGGTTAAAAACAGTCAAGTTTCATGCCAGGACAGGGATGATTGAGTCTAACAGGGTAAGTGTAGAAGACCAGCTGCTCCCTGCCCTGGTGCCAGAGAGGCTGTCTTCAGAGCTGCTGCTGGGCTCCCAGGGAGATGGCCTATTTCCCCCCTGAGTGTGGGAAAGGGACCAGCACCTGCTCACTGAAGCGAGCACAAAAAGTGCTCATATTACTGTATAGATTACACAGGAGCTCTGTGAAGATGAGAGGCCTCTGTAACCTCCACAGCTTGTGTATTTGGCGATATTAACAAATGTGCACTTAAGAAAATGTCTGCACGTTTGTCAGAAGCAGATCTGTCAGATTTCATTTGTACAAGTATAAATCACTGTAGTGTTGGATCTGTATCATGTATTATGCACGGAAATTCAATTTGTTGAGAACAGTACATGTGAAAGTTGGTATTCCGAAGCTTCACATTGATACTCCATTCATCTTCACACATTACCTGCTTCTCATTTGTATCGTTGGTTTACATTTCATTTGTGATTCTGGTTTGTTTTTTATTTTTTGCATGCGTGTCGAGTACCTTCATTGAATCCCATTCTGTTTTTTTTGTTTTCGCCCTCTCATTGCCCCCTCCCCCCTTCTCACCCACACAAACAGCCAGTCAAAGTAAAGCGCAAAAAAAGCTTCAACCTCTCACGCAAGTTCCCGTTTTACAAGAGCAAGGAGAATATTGTGCAGGAGTTGGTGGAGTCTGAACGTGAGTACCAGCTGTGTGATGGAGGGGCGGGGGTGTTGTTTTTTTGTCCTTTCCCCTTCATGCTTCAGTTCTGTCTCTCCAATTTTCATCTTTCCACTCACCTCCAGGGATGGTTTGTGTGATGGCACCACTCTCATCCCTTTCTCACTGTCCCAGAGAGATGCCCCCACATGCAGAGCCAGCATCAAGCTGGAGATGTGTGTGTGTGTGGAGGGGTGGGTGGGCGGTGGGGGTTCTCTCTCTGGTGTGTCTGTACATCTGTCTGTGGGCTCCAGAGGAGTGTCTAGCTGTGTGCGCTGCCAGCTGTGTGTGTGCGTGCGTGCGTGCGTGCAAGTTCTTGGCTGCATTAACGCACAGGCCTTCTAACACTGATGCTACTCCTTGTATAAGTCCTGATCAATTCTCCAGTCAGTCACTGACCCACAACAAGAAGAATCTCATTAACTGGACTGAAGCTTTAACACTTAACAGGTCAAAATCCCATTTTAATGGGATTGGGCTTGTGTAATTGAAAGGCCGTGGCTTACTATGAACAAAGTGGGGCTCAGGCTTAATGAGTACAGCACAGCGCCATATGTCAGTGGACTTGGCGAACACTACACAGCACTCCTCTCCCTCTCTGCCCCAACTCTCACTAACCTCTTCTTCTTCTTCCTGTCTGCTCTCTTCTCTTGGTTTCTGCTCTCACCTGTCGGGACACCTAGGACTTCCCAGGGTTAAGCGATGACTTTTATGGATCAAAGAGTTTGAGTAAGTGTGTGGTTGTACTGTCAAGCAGCTGTCCCTTAAGCCCAAAGAAAAAATGCATTGTCACTGCTGGGAATGCTAAACCACACACATTAATGCCCCTTTTCCATTACACAGTTTCGGCTCGGCTCAGCTCGGCTCAACTGGGTTTAGGTCCTTTTCCATTAGAGATGAGTACTTCATAGCACCTCCGCAATATGGGCGGGGTCGTCATAGCACGGCTGCTATGTTCGCTCCGTCTTGCTCTCTTTTTTCAGTCCTCTCGCAGCTCCAAACACACTTGTCTGCACCTTAATTACAGAGCACGGTGTGGCTTTCCACACAGCAGCTATTTAACTCACGTGGAGGAATAACAACGGTCTCAGTACAGATCAGTGGACGCTGCTGCTGCCGGGTGCGATTCTCGTGTCCGACGTCATGCTCGCGACTCCAGTGACGACACTCTGGCCAGTCAGCCGAAGGCAGTTGGTTGATGTCACGTTTGAGTATCGCCTCATCTCGCTTTGAACCTCGGCTGAGGCGTTATCAAAAAAGTACCAGGTACTAGGTGCTAGTGGAAAAGCAGTGTAGAGCCGTGGCGAGTCGACCCGAGTCACGCTAGTGGAAAAGGGCCATTATTGACACAAGCACACACACATACACTCAACACACACGCCCACTCAGATCCACAGAATGTATAAAATATGCATTCCCATGGGAGGGCGCCTGAGCATTACACTTATTTTGAATGACTTATGAGGTCTTAGTAGCAAATGTTTAGAATTTTGTCGGATAAGGTCACACAGAGCTGGGATCTATCAATCACCAGAGCAGAGCGCTGATAAGCCAGGTTGGAAGCTACAATATTTTCCTCCTCTTCCCTTGAGTCAGCCAGCTCCTGCCTCCCTCCTGTGGACAACGTAGTGCCCCTGTATTAATTCCTTAGGACCAGGGGCAACCAGATGTTTTCACATTGTCTGTCCGTACGTCCCATTGATGTGAAAGCGAGATCTCCTTCACACCTCGAGGCAGTATCTTCAGATTTTGCACAAACATGAGATGAACTGATAAGATGCTGGTAGGCAAACGTCAAAGTTCAAGGTCACCGTGACTTCACAATTCATGAATGAATCAAGAACACCCAGAGGGAACTCCATTTACGTTTGGCACAACATTCAGTCGGACTGATTTGGAAGAATTTGGTTAATGGTCACAAACCATGTTTTTGGCCATAACTCAACACAGTTATTAATATAAATATTTGATTTTTGATTTATGAAATGTTACATCTTTACATCTAAAAGTTCAACTTCACCGTGACATCATAATGTTTTGCTAAAACACCATTGGCCATTATTCAGCGCTGTAACTCAGGAAGGGGAGATTGTGACCATATTTCCTGCAACCTTACTGGTTGGCAGAGGCACACGACCACGAGGCGGTAATTCCAGTTTCCTCGTCTTTTCCCTGATATGAGATCCGCTGCCACAGGCGGAGATCTGGCAATAGCAAACATTGGTCAGGGAATTGTGGGTCATTTGGGACACTATCACAGGAAACACTTAATTTCCTATTGCTTGCACCTAGATTCACTTCCCTTTTATTGCGAGAGCGTGGCTGCTGCACCAGACAACACTTCTGCTTTCTTTATCCCCCTTTTTTGTCTTTTTTTCCCCAAATGGCCTAGCTTTTCAGAAACAAGCTGCCTTTTTTTTCTTGATGTCTTTTTAAACAGGTGAAAACTTTTCACCCTTAAGAAGAATTTATTTGAATTTAACTCTGGCTTAACTGCTTTTGAGGTTATGTGCAACTCGCTCTCTTGTGCTTTTGCAGAATGCCTGACATCCAACACAAGCGACAGTGAAAGCAGTTCAAGTGAGTCACATTCATTTCTCGTGGTCTTTCTGGTTTGTTTTACACTGCTTACATGGAAGAATAACATTTCATGTAGTTGTAAAATGACATCTGTAACTTAATATTCCTAATAGTGTTTTATCAGACATGATCATTTTATTGTATTTTTTGATGACATCGACGATGTGACAAATTTGTGTTATACAGAGGGACAAGAGGACACAATTCTTTCCTATGAGCCAGTCATTCGACAGGAAAGTGAGTAAAATGTTTCTGTGTATTTGGAGAAAAAAAATCCTAAAATAACTCAAATTTTGGATTGTTTTGTTTTTCATTTATACTCACCTACCTTCTCTATCTCCAATTCAGTCCACTACACAAGGCCTGTGATTATTTTGGGCCCAATGAAGGACAGAATAAACGATGACCTCATCTCAGAGTTTCCCCACAAGTTTGGCTCCTGTGTACCACGTGAGTCGAGGGCACACCAGCACCTCTGCTGAGCACACTGAATGCCAGAGCAGTGGCTAAAATAAACTCGTTCCATTCCCCTCCGCAGATACGACTCGTCCAAGGCGAGAGAATGAGATGGACGGTCAGGACTACCACTTTGTGGCCTCGCGGGAGCAGATGGAGAAAGACATTCAGGATAATAAATTCATTGAGGCTGGCCAGTTCAATGAGAACCTCTATGGGACGAGCATCTTGTCTGTCAGAACTGTGGCCGAGAGGGTAGGCACCGACACTTGTTTCTCTGTAGGATTGGGTTACCAGATTAGGTTTGGTGTATATTTGGGGTGTAACCAGAGGCATGTTAGGTTTCCTGCCCGATCGGAAAGCTGACATGTGTAGTTAATGTTCCACTACCAACTTTCCCCAAACCCGATCGTCTCCAGTACTCATTCGTTTTCACAGCATCAAAGAAACCACAACCAATTCCTCTTGCATATGTGGCCTGCTTGTGTAGCAAAAATCTAAATGTTTATAGTATTTTTAACAAAGCGTACTCTTAACCGCCTACAGGGGAAACACTGCATTCTGGATGTGTCTGGGAATGCCATAAAGCGACTGCAGCAAGCACAACTTTATCCAATTGCCATCTTTATCAAACCAAAATCCATTGAAGCCCTAATGTAAGTTGGAGCTGTGCACTGTAATCAGGATATCAGTGATTGTAAGAGTTTCCGTGTTAATAACTAGAACCACTTGTGTTTTCCAGGGAACTGAATAAGAGGCAGACTTACGAACAGGCCAATAAAGTCTTCGACAAGGCAGTTAAGCTGGAGCAAGACTTTGGAGAGTATTTCACAGGTTGGTCTGACAGGCGCTTGGGTTTGGTTTGGATCATTGATACATATTTGTAGTTCTCATTTATTTATTGATCTGTTTCTGTTCTGTTTGTTTGCTTGAAAAATTACTTGAAACGATTTAGACGAATTCATAAATCACATTAAGGTTCTTGATTTGTTTCAGCTCCAATTTCACATATCACTTTTTTTTCTCTTTCTTTTGTTCTTTCTTTCTGTCTTTGATTGGTCGTCTTAGGTTGAGACAACTGTATGTAATTGTATCAGTCAGTTTTTTTCGATCGGAGACACTGGTAGTAATATCTTATACAGAAAGTCTTACTTTATAGAAAATCTTCCCAATAAGACAAATGTTTCTTAAAAACATGCGTTGGAAAAGGGTGGGTCGTCCTATGATCAGGGTTGTCCCACTCTGTAGTCATGTCATTTACTGTGTCAAATGTCAAGAGGAGAAAAAGACTAATCAACGTTTTAGAGGGCACAAGGTAATACCTTCAGGTGTCTTCATCAGTTGACAGAACTCTTTAGATATTAAAGTTGAAATGATAAAATCCTCATCTGAAAGTTGTTTCAGATAATTTTTCTGTCTACCTGTTGATTAGTTGACCTATTGTTTCTGATACTACCAACAAAACTTTGTTTGTGTCCAGCTATTGTACAGGGTGACTCGCTAGAGGAGATCTACAACAAAATCAAGCTAATCATCGAGGAGCAGTCTGGTCCCTACATCTGGATCCCCTCCTCGGAGAAGCTCTGAGCTCCCTGCTGTCCCCTCTGCATCGATGCAGAGTTCCCTTCCTGCCTCCCAGATACCCCGCCC
>OMNW01009737.1:0-21715 GCA_900303245.1 Selene dorsalis | reverse complement strand
TTTTTTGTTTTTTCTTCTTCCTCAGAGAGCCAGACCCAACAAGAAGTGGTAACCTAGACCTCTGGGTCCCCTGCTCTCTCCCACCCACAGAGCACCTGTACCTGCAGGCATTTTCTGAACAGGTGTGCCCACCTGCCAGGCACCACTGCTAAACCAGCTGTCATTACCTGTGTCAAAACCAGAGTTCAGGGAATAACCGAAGGGAACAGAGCCATTTATAAACTGCTTGCAGACTGTTTCAAAGGGTGTGGTAGCTGTACAATGTAAATAAGCCCCCAGCAGATCCCCCTCACCTGTGCTTCATGCATGTGTGAATCAAACTGGGACAAACATGTTTTATAGACCACAAATGTCAGGTAAGTAAAGTTTGAGCTACTCTTAAGATATACTTTCCATACAAATGTGCTGTATTGTTGGTATTTCTCTTCAAATGCCTATTGGAACACTTAACTAGTCAGTTGGGAATTCAATTCCC
Organism: Selene dorsalis; assembly: GCA_900303245.1. Lineage (NCBI taxonomy): Eukaryota > Metazoa > Chordata > Actinopteri > Carangiformes > Carangidae > Selene > Selene dorsalis. Next base: position 21,240 of record OMNW01009737.1, on the reverse strand, counting down.
TCAAATAGGGCCTGTCTACATGTGATTTATTGTGGAACGTGTCTGGGTGTATAGATTTAAAAAAAATATATATTGTAAAATAATTAAAAAGAGATGCAGGCAGAAACCTACACAACATCACAGAAACCAGGAGCATTGATCAGTACATCATTAGAAGTTTAGAATTGGTCCTCTCTGGTGTTTAGCTGAAATACAGCTGACTGTTAACAAATGTGTGTGGTATTCATACCTCAGTCAGCCATGTCAAAGCCCAAAGAACTTGATTTCATTTTACTCTTTCCACTGAGGTTGTGGTATATAACGAGATGGGAACCTGAATGCCTCTGTGTGTGTATAATTGATGAGGGTCTTTGTTCTCATGAGAGAAATGATGACATGTATGCTTTTATTTTTTGGGTGGGGGGGTCAGGGTTCTTGTTTGTACTTTTGGGTGATGTTTATGTTATAGCACATCTGTGCAGTAAGTGCTTGCAAACATGAACCCTTTGATTGTACAGTAGTTTCCTTCCTGTCACTGCAGGTGGTACAGCCTATCAGGACACTTGGCCTCATGGTCTTCCCTGTCCTAGTCATGAGGGAACACAGTCCTGCAACTTTTGTTCGGGTTTTATTTTGGGACTTGACAAGAGTTTATTTGTTTGAAAATAAAATATGTGACTCAGTTATGATTTTGATGTGCTTGTTATTCTGCTTTGAAAAAAAATTAACATTTTTTTTTTTCCTTTTGAAGATAGTATCTGTTGGCATTTTAGCCTTTATTGACATGGAAGTGGGTGACAAAAGGCTGAACTCAAACAATGTGTCTTAACCTCTAGGCAAGTGGGACACCATGCAATTAAGTTCAAAGGAACATCTTTTCACTTTGTGGAATATGTGACAGACGTTTTAACACAACGTTTAGCTTCAACAAACTGAATGAAACTAAATCAATTTAAAGTTGCCCTCAGTACAGGCAGTTAACACCGGGCTGACAACAGCTGACCTGTTCCTGTTTGATTACTCCTCCATGGTAAGGTTCCTCTTCGCCTTGTCCAACCTGTCAAGGATTTCACTGTAGAGCCCAGACATCTGTGTGTACACAAAACACAACTGTATAAATTGGAACAGTCTTTGCTGCAATCATTGTTATATAGTCTTGATTCTGCATAAAACCTGGGTGTTTCTTGGGCCAGAACTTGGCTTATTTCCCCAATTACTGTAGCAGGATGATTCAAGCTCTATTATACTCCGCTACTACAACCACCTCTGTCTTCCTTCCTCCCCACCAGGGTGGTACCTGTGTCTGGTAACTCTCTTTCAGGGATCCCAGGTGGCAGACGAAGCTCATGGCGAGGCCGCACCACTTCTCAGCTGCTGAATACTGTGACAGGCTATACAGCAGTATCCCTGTGTTCCAGGCCCGAGTCAGCAACCACAGGGTCTCCGTCTCTGGGAAGTCGTCTGGCTACAGAGAGGAGCAGGAGGATGTTGAAAAGGCCCTTTTAACAGGGGCCACCTGGGTGACTCACTTGAGCCACGTGTATGGAAGGAAATCTGTTTTCAGTTGGTAAGAGCCTGTGAGTAACATTACTAACTTTCATCCAATCATGTTTTACTGTATGTTAACCTTTACTAATGCTTAATGTTAATGTTTTTCTCAACACTTAAATGTGGGGCTTTCACTTTGATCTAAAGAATTCCACGGCTTTTGAGTAATAACTCAATATGAAAGGGGAAATATACACTGCCTCTACAGCAGTGTAATGTCTCGATAATTTGATGCCTCTTTCAGAGCTGCAGCTCACCGGCAGTGTGATGACTTGTACAGCGCATTAACATTCAAATTGGCAGGAAGGGGGTGGTGAATGGAAGCATCTGCTAATTGAAGTGCGACTGAAAGCCCATTGATAAAAAGAGGCTTCTAGAACAGCAGGCAGGCATGGAGTGGAGGAGAGGGGGTTAATTATATAGCAGGCAGGCGGCAGTTCTGTTGGAGGGAACGGGGGGTGTGAGCCGAGGGATGGTGGTGTGTGATTGGCACTGACTCACTGCGGCTGCAATGATGGACAGGGCCTCCTCGTAGTAGTCCCACACCTCCTCCAGCACATGAGCCTCCACCTCTGACACACCACTCGGGAGGGACAGCTTGATCAGGCTGTGAACACACTTGCTAAGACGGGGACACAAAAACAGTTTCACAATCAAGAATCTTTTCATCCTAATAAGCACTTTGTGGGAATGGATGGCTAATGAAATGTGGAGGGTATTTTCATGCAGAGGAGTGACGGGTTTGCCTGCAGCAGGCCAGGTCGGCCTGTGGTTGCTTCTTGTGCAGAGAGAGAGCGACCCGCAAGGCCTTCTTACACAGCAGAGGGAAGTGGGCTGGAGACTCCATGGCTAAGGCTGCATATGGAAAAAATAATGAAACCAGCATACTGCAAAGACTAAAATTTCTTTAAGCATGCCAGGCCTTTGTTTTTTGTTTTTTTTTTACCTGCAATTATCTCGAGCACCTTGGCTTCAATGTTTTCAAGCTCCAGAACAGACTCCAGTACCGTCTCCACTTTAGGGTCATTCAGCTTAGCACGAGCTTCAAATTCATACAGCAGTAGCAGTGTGTCTGTGGGGTCTGATGGGAAGCTTCCTGTAAGAAGGAAGGTGCATTTTCATTTATGAACAATCTAAAAAAAAAAAAAATTGTCGTTGCTTCCTCATAACCTGTACGTTCTGTAATTTGTCTTTTTTTTTTAAAGTCAATGTACCCGATGCTTTCAGAGTTTTCCAGATCTCCCAACAGATCTGAATGTGCTCCAGAGCCTGAGTGAGCTCCTCGGTCTGTGAACCAAACAGAAACACAAAACAAGCAAGATTCATCATTGCCATCTAGTGTTTGGTTTCTCCTTAAAGGATTAAAAATCAGACACCTACGCCAGCACCAGTAATGCAGTTAGTCACCTCTCCTCTCCACTGGTCTTGGTAAATTTCCATCTGTGTGGATAGAGAGGACGCTAAATGTAGGAGATGGGCAGAGGGAGTGGGTGGCACACCTGGTCAGAGTGAGGAGACTTCCTGCAGAGCTCCAGAGAGGCAGCAGCAGCCATTAGCAGACACGTCTTCTGGCCCATGAGCAGTGTGCGATCAGGAGGGCACAGCTGGGAGAGCTACGGGTTCATGCAGATGCATGTTTGAGAAAACAACTGAGGCATGGTAGTATGACATTTTAAATACAGTGATTAGATATGAATTTTAGTCACGAGATGAGGAAGTTCAGAAAAGCAGAAGGGCATTGGCCATCTTTGTTTCGAGCACCTGACAAATTGTATGGAAATTTGTACAGAGAAAGAATCAGAGAAAATCTCATCAACATTTTTTTTGATGATCTGCCTTAAAATAAAGTAGGTCATCTAATTTTCACTCAAACATCTACAGAAGCCTCTGGTTGTATAAGGTGCTGTCAGGCATGCATACATGTACTCGAATCAAGTATGTGCAACAACTCATGGAGAAATAAAGGATAAAATTCTATGTGCAATTACATATATTCTGATAAAGGTAAGGTCACAAAGTCAGAGGACAGAGGCGGCTATCAGGATGGGCCTACTGTGATATGTTTATCTTTCTGAAGCAATGTTAAATCCCTGTTCTGGTGTTATTGATCTACACCCACACACTGTAGATATTGATTAATTTACCTGACAGAGCCAATAAGGGTACCTACCTGGTAAGAGAGCACAAAGAAATCCCTCATTCTGTCTGGGCTGCTCTCGCACTGTAGGGCTGAGTTCCAGGCTGTAATAAGAATGCACAGAGGCACAGACAAAATGAAGGTGCACCAACACTTGAGGTGATAGCAAACCATGTAAGATTAAAGTGAAAAGAGTAGAGTCTTGGTACCAATCTTCCTGAACCAGTTAGTCTCATCAGCGCGTTGCTCAACAGTCATGTGGGACTGATGTGAGACTTTCTGTAGAGCTGCAGAGGTGGCAAACAAAACATTTGTTGGATGTGATGAACAGTTTTTCTCTCAAAACGTAATCTCACCTGTGTTGTCTATCTACTCACCCATTTTTAGATATGGCAGCAGGACATCCAGACTCGTATTCCTTCATGAAGTAAAGGTAAGAGATGTAAATCTGTCTTTTTGCTTTATTAAAAACAACATCTATAATATGATATAAATGCATGGTATGAGTTACTTTCCCTTCCACTCACCTCTTCTCATTACTTAAATTTTCTATTGTGGAGAGCACTAGTCGAACCAAACACCTAAAAAAAGATGAATGGGGAATGAATGGAGAAACTGGCGTTGACCTCCTTTCTTTCACCTACTAACTGTATTATACAGAGACACACTTTTAGAGGAGAAGCAAAGAAATATAGGTCAGTGGATCATAGAGGTGTACGGAAAAATAACAGACTCACTACAGTCTCTCAGCGAACGAGCCATTCCCAACAAATGATGTCACTTTATGTTTCAAACTCTTCGCATCATGTTTTGTTCACACAGTCTCAACATATAAACATGAAATGCTTCAAAGTAGATGAAATGAAAAATTGGAAGCTTAAATTCACAAATCAATATTTCACTTCTGTCTACAATGCTCAAACTTGGAGGTTTATATCAAGGGCGCTCCTATTTTAGACTACATCCAAAGAAAGTTATGTTTAGACAAAATGCATTTACAAAAGGCAAAGAATTATGCAAAGTTTGACAAACCCTCCCCTGTAAAAAACCCTGACTTACGTCCATATGTGACCTTCCCTTAACCGTAAAGTGTGGCTTGTCAGAAAACATTTTTATCACGTGTATTTTTTGCTGCAGCCTGGTTGTTCATTTTGTTATCAAACTTTCCAGCTGTACATTTAAGAACTATTTCAGTTCTCACAGACCTGAGAGCAGTCAGAACCTGAGCGTCATCTTCGGAGCTTTCACACAAACTCTCCAGCGCCTTCATGGCAGTTTCCTGCTGTTCATTCTGTCACACAGGAACAAACATCCTCATCAACATTAATGCTTCCGTCACCTGTCTTGTTCATCACAATTATACTGTATTCTAAAAATAGAACTCCCACATTTTTTACCCTCACAAATTGCCCGGGGCCAGTCGCTGTGTGATTATTGATAATAGTAGTTTGGAAAAGGAAAGGTCCAATAAATGTTCATCATAAATTCCAAACATAACCATCACAGATAAGTGAATTTTTGCTTGTACAGCCAGCATGAGTGCAATATCAAGGAATGATCTTTCATAGGCTGCAAGTGACACAGCTGAGGACCAAACACAGATTTTTGAGGTGCTATAACCTTATAACAATGCATTTTACAAACTGGCAGATACAATAACAACGCCACCAGACCTAACAAATAGTTTCCCTATGAATTTCACAAATTTTTACAACCGGTGTACAGAGTTAGGTTATGAGTCCTATGATGATTGTTACCTCCAAAGCAATCTGAGCAGCCAGGCTGAGGAGATTGGATGAAGCATGCTCAGATGCCAGCAGTTTGTCCTCACAAGCCACAGGACGCTTGGACAGATGACCTATCATAGTCACTGCCTCTGCAGCTGGTACAAATAAACAGATGTAGCAGTCACCAAACTGCGATACTACTACCACGCATACCTTTACTGTATAAGCATTACAAATGTAACGTATTGTGGATACCTTTCTTCACATCGTTCTCCAGTACTGCGATCTTATAAACACTGAACTGAGTGAAAATGCTGTCTGGATCACATCTCTCTGCTTCTTTAATTGCTTCTTTGGCCTGAATAAAAAAACCAAATAAACAGATATTTACGTACAGCAAGTCCAAATATACTACACAAACGTGACCTGTAAAAACGTGGCAGGAGTCCTTGCCAATACAGCTGGTAACACAGACAAACTAACTGGGGAGTTTAATCACGCACCACTAAATGCAGCCACCGGACAACATTTATTTCGCTGACTTGCTGCCATGGTTCAAGTAGCCTCACCTTTTCCAGTTGCCTCAGCTGCAGGAAACAGGAAGCTCTGTTCCTCTGCAATTTGGCTAAGTTGGGCTCCATCTGACCTGCCTTAAAGAAACTCAGGGAGTAGTTATACCACTGCAGAGCCTCAGAATAGTTTCCGGCCTGGGCAGAAAAATAAACATTAAGTTATATTTTATTTATCGCTGGGTGGAAATGAAGTCAAATCTAGCATTAAGGCTATCCTAACTATTTTATTAGTAGTAGGCAGCTTCAGTGCAGGGATCAGTGCCTTGTTCAAATGTGGTATGGTAGTATTCCTGACATGTATATCTCTGAGGCAACATTGTTAAATCACTCAGCCATTATGCTGATAACTATACATGTATGTATACGATGTAATATGTTATAATAATGATAAACAACACTGTTTGGCATACCTCAAAGTGTTTTGAGGCCTTATCCCACAGCATGACATGTAGACTTGTGAGGGCCTGTGGAGTCAGCTGTTTTCCTGTATAGTGGCCTGTGTGGGTGTAGAGAATGGTAATAAAACAGAGGCCCAGCTTCAGTGCGTTACTTGCATAAATTTCATCATGTTGTTTTTATTAAATTCAGATTTATTCTAGACATGGAGAGAAAAAAAATAAAGTACCAGTGATAACGTCCTCTATCTTCTGTTTGCCCAGCAGCTCCTTGCCTCTCTGTAGCAGTAGCTCAATGTGCAAGACAAGAGCAGTTCCCAGGTCAGGGGACGACTCAAAGCGCTGACACACACGTTTCAAATACTCAAATGCCAGCATTTCTCTATGGAAACCAAAACAGATAACGTCCAGGGTTGGTTAATGTTTGTCTGGGCATGCCAATAAAAAAATGTGTGTACCGGTATGTGCACGTGCTCATGCAGGGCTATGTGAGCATTATATTCAACAAAGAGTCAAGAGAGAGGAATAGCAAAGATGCTGAAGTTTTTACCTGTCTTCAGACATGAGTAGTTTCACAGCACTCAGACACACTTCAAGTGAAACCTCACATTGTAGCATCTCATTAAGTCCTGAAAACATATTTTTATGAACTGCTTTTAAATGTGCATTTTTACCCCTCAGACACACATTAACACTGACTGTAGTGACTGTAGTGATCCATTTTTCCCAGTAGCTTCACAAAATTAAACTAGCAACAGTTCATTCTTGAACGTACTTCTCTAATCTCTCAGCCACTGACACTGGGCTACCGCCTATGTTAATCAAGTTCTGCATAAATAATTTACTGAGGTCTGGTAATAACTAACCTCCTCTGATATGATCGTCTGAGGCCCCATATCTCAGGAGTATTCTGATCTTTAAGTACAGCCCAGAAGCGCTCACACATTCCTGTCAGATTTCAGAGCAATTAGGTACAGAGCATCTGAGCTTTCCCTTTCACTAGGTGCGTGCTTCATAATGCATATAAAATTACAACACCAGAATTCCCATATCCTACCTTGTTGGCTAAGTTGACAGCATCAAGAGCCTTTTCCTGAAACCTGTGACAGTCCCAGTCTAAATAAACAGTAGCAAGGAGCCTCAAAACCTTGGCCTATTATGGGGGATAATGAAGACATTAAAAATCACTATTTTAAAATTGTATATGTACATACTGCTTCAACATTACTTTGTACTTCGACATCTCACCGTGACTTCAGATACAGGGGCGTGTTTCACATTCATTTTCCCAATATCATAGCTCTGGCTGAAAAAAACAAACAAAAAACCCCCCACACATTTCATGAGAAACTTTTTTCCACTGCACTGTTTCGCTTCACTTTTCAAATGAAATTAAACATCTTGATATTTACCTCAACCAATATGCACTCTCCTCAAACTTTCTCAAATTATACGTGTCCACTCCAAAGTTGTAGCACAGTAGGGAGAGGTATGTAGTCTGCAGGAAATATGTTCCCAGTTAATACAATTTCAATAACAATGTGTATGAAAGGTACAGAACAGCAATATTAGGTGATAACAGGGGTCTTTTTTCTTTTTATTACATCTTTTGGCAGTCGCAGCAGCATGTCTTTACAGCGCTGCATATAGACCACAGCCTCATGGTTATTCCCCTGACTTAGGGCCTGCAAAGTAAAACAGTCTTGAACTTCTTTTTCGAATGTCATCAAACAATATAACGTTCCTTATTAGCACAGGATCAGATTTTACCCTCTCATTGTTTCTCAGTTCACATTTTAGCTGTCTCACACTTCACACTGCAAGTCTGTCAGAATAGCACTTCCTCAGCTGCCAAATATCACAAGAACAAATATTCACATCGAAGGTGTTGAGAATCACATGCGCTACAGCTCACCGACTCTGCCTGGCATGAGAGAATTTGAAGCAGATCCTTCTCCACATCCTCCTTGCATGAGCTGATGTCAGCTGTTCCATCACCTCTCGATGTAAGTTGGCTATAGAGGATCTCCACACTCTACGGATATTGTGTGCTGATCAGTTTGTGATGATGTCATGTTTTAGTTTGCTCAAAACTTTATTAGTATAAACAGAAAATAGTTTGAGTGTTAATTTTTTTTCTTCACCTTAACAGCCAGTCTTAAGAAGTGATCTGCCATTTGAAAGTTTTTGCAGTCCAGCCAGGTCCTCCCTGTTTTGCTGGCCATCTGTAAAAATGAGACACTGACAAACAGACCCTGTGTCCCTTACATACTGAGCACTCACACAGGATGCCCAGACAAAGCTTACCAAGATCTGCTTGCGGATGATGCCCTCTGTTGGATTCTCAGGCTCACAGCAGTACAGCAGACTGCATGCGACATGACGCACTGTGAAGAAGGTGAGAATATTTCAATATGCTGTGAGATGAATGTAATTACCTCTGCTTGCAATCGCAACATTGTTTCAACCTTTTAGATGAAATGTCTGAGTATTTTCAAGGGCCATGCTCATTGGTAAAATGAATTTCTTAACCATGAGGTATACCTTTGGCCTTCTGATTTTTACTTATATTGTTCCCCATATTCTTAGTGACCGCCCAGTTCCACAGCTGGATGGCACACTCCTCCACCTGTAATAGAAGAAACAGAAATAGTTCAGCTACGTATGCATTATGCCAACATATTGGCCTCATAAAAAATATACAATGACATTAAAAAATAATGTTTACTTAATAAAGAGATCTGATGAAAACTTCTTACAACAGTTTTGTAAATTATAGTAGAACTGTTGTGAATAGGTAACTCCATATCACTTTTCTATAGAATAAAGGAAATATACTTTTAGATGTTCAGTACAGTGATGTAAGTCCTGCATTACAGGACCTATCATAGATCCTGGGCCGGAACTGTGAGCTGTTGTCGGACTCGTTTACACCTGTAAATACCTGTGGAGCTGGTATTCCAGGGAAATCTTCTAGGCCAGAGACTTCAGAGAAGAGCTTCTCTATCACCTCATCATAATCTGTCTGCTGTTTCTGCAGTAGGTTCTCTGTGAGACCTGCATATAAACAAAATCCAATGAACATGTTATCAGTGATGTTTGACACAGTATAGCATAACATAACATTATCACCATATCATTTTGCCTAATACCCTGACAGCAATATACATTTCACCATGTAAGACAAGTGGAGCAATGTGTAGCTCCTTGCTATCTTCTGTAATGTAGCACTTAACAATGCCATGCAGTAAGCAAGAAAAACACTGTCCTACAAATGTAGAGTAACACCTAACATGAGTAGAAAACACATTCTTTCTTTCTCTAATGTGTGTTACTTTTTTGGTATGACATTTTTAAAATGACATACTATTCTGTTAATATTAGGCATGTATTGTTTGATTACTTAGTTATTCAGTCTAACATCACTGAATGAATTCTTCAAGCTGTTACCAGCAAGTTATAATTTTCTACAAAATAAAAATCAAAATGAAATGTTTGAATGTTGGTTCCCCCAATAAAACTTTAATATGATGAATTTTAGACTAAGCTCGATAAAACACGACGTAAAATGCCATAAATGATTTGGTAGCTATGGTAACCTAGCTAACTGCTAGTGACCTAGCAAGCGTAGACGTTCAGTTGTGTTAGCTACCGAAGAAAGGTCAGAAGGGCTTATTATTTATCGTCTAAACTGTCTTAAACCAACATTTGATATAACGATCCGTCGTTACATCGTCTGAACGGGAGAGTTACTCACATTTCACAGTCGAAACAACCCGCTCCATATTTCGGGTTTCGGGTGAGCCTAGCTTGTAGCTTGTAGTGGCTTGATTGACAGCGTTCACAAACGCCCGCGAAATTTGCAACGGATGGAAAAGCTGAAAGGTAACAATAACACAAATAAAGTTTGTATCAGTGTTAATTGTCAAATATGTTGTGTTTCCATATTCTTTTTCTATGTGGTGACAAAAATGCTTGGGTACAGATACATGAAACCGAAATAACGCTAATTACCATGATGGTTACTATGGTATATTGGTTTTCTTTTCCAAAAGTTCATGGCATTTCATGCAGGAAATGAGCAAAGCTGCAGAAAATAACTTGAGTACGCTGACTACATATATGTGTGTGCATTAAATATCAGTACATGCATACCCATAGACTGTATTTTACTATCCCCAGTTTTCACCCGTCAAATAGGGGATTTATATCACTTTTAATATATTTGAATCAGTACCAAACAAAAAGCACTTTGCCTGATTTTGTGCACCATTAAATTTGCCCACACATGTTTTCACTGTAAATTTAAATTCGTTTGCAGTGTGAATGGTGTCCTGAGACTGTGGCATGTTTCCTCTAAATACTGACTAAAGTCATTTCATCAACAGGGCAGACGGTCAGGCCCCCTCCACTCATCTGCTGAAGGAAGACTTTTCTACTGGTTCATTTACCCAAGACGACGTGGCTGTTGAAGCAAAAGGAAGACGCATGCTGTGAGTGTAGAACCAGTTAGTCCCCTGTAGTGTGCTTCGAACACCAGATTCTAAAATAAAACACTTGAAATCCACCCCTCTCAGCTAGCGACTTCCAGCAATTGTTCATCTGGAGACTTATCTTCTGCCCTCTTGGCCCAGGGGGAATGTCTCCCTCACTGACTAACTTAAATGTGAGCACACGCTAAGAAGTTGTTGCAGCAGACAAGGCAGTTTCTACCAAATGTTGCTTGTGCATTTAGTGAGCAACTAACATTCAGTTTATCATCTTTACTAGTTTTTCATAACTGAAACTTGATAGGCCTTGTGTTGTCTTATCAGAAATATGCCTTTAAGAGTCATTCAGGTCTGCAGCAGCATGAGAGGGGTGAATTTGCTGTTTCTCCACCAGATCACAAGACTAAGTGTCTGCAGTCTCACTGAAGCTTTGACACGAAGTAACATCCGTGATCATCTATGTGCATTCCTTAATGCATTCAAGAAAAAAAGAGAAACACAAAAGCCGTCTGCTCAAAACATTGAATTAAAACTCTAGTGTGGTGCAGGGATTTTTTGAATTCTTAAGTTGTGAGTGTGTTGTCTCAAAGTCATAGAGAGGAAAAAGACTCCCATTACTTGGATGTTATAAATTGTTTCCCAGGTTCTTGTGCCATGTCACTGTTTTCCTGGAACAGTGATAGAGGAGAGCTGCTGATTGCATTTTACTGCTACTACTGTTGGTCATTGTCCACAGTGCAACAGCGCTCCACATCGGGTCCCCAAAATGGTGGCTTTTTCAGTCCTGATGTGGGCGGAAAGGTGAGGGCAGGATGTTCTTATTTACAGTGCCTGCTACTATGACCTACAGCAGCAAAGTAATTGTTGTGGTGATAAAAAAAAACAGTCTGCAGCACATCCACACACTGCAGGGTACTGCCAGACAAAAGAGAATTATTTACATTGATATAAAAAGCAGTATATCCTGTTTCTGAAGTTAAAAATAAATCCAGCAAATATTTATTCTAAAGACCCCAGCAGATAGATCAGTCTGATATCACCATGATTGTTGACTTTTTATTCGTTTTCCTCTCGCGACAAGATTACCTGTCACCTTTGACCTCAGATATACGTTAGACTGATCTGATCAAAGGAAGGGTTACACACAAACATGATGCACTTTATAATTTGACCTCAGACTGTCCTTTAGAAACATTCACATGGACAGCAAGTCAGTGAGGTGACATTGATATTAATCAGCCCTGCTGCAGTGTTCTCAGAAATCCACATTTGGGTTGTTTTAGGTGGATCCAAACATAAGTTTTCCACTGGAAATGAATATGCAAATAAATGTTGTTTCTATTTTCACATTTCATTATTTTAATGTAACATCCCTGCAGCCTATTCATCATGTTGACTAAACCCAAAATGCGTTGAAGGATCATTATTAATACTAAATGATCGTTGCGCTTTAGGAGATCTCGTTTACGGGTTTCTGTGGAGAGACATTGTCCCCCCCAAAAAGTGACGTTGCATCCTTCCTCCGTGTCTCCATAAAACGTGCCTCACGCATGGACTGTAAGTGCTGCACAGAGGCGAAAGGGAGGAGAACTTGTCCAAGGCGCGCGTGTGAGGCAGGAGCTGATTGATCCAGCCTCTTCTCAGGCCATACGGGACAGCTGTTAGAGACTGAAAATACCACTAATTCATTTTTTTGTTTTTCACCATCCGTTAAATTTAATTCATCTTACATATTTTTTGTTGGAGAGCACCTGCCCGGAGTACAGCGGCTCATCCGGCTCCTCGTCGCGGGATCGGGACTATACCCAGCTGCGCAGGAGGGCTCCCCAGCAAAACGCGTCATGGGATACGGAAGAATCACTGCCGCTTTCTGCATGTACACCTGAGGGGTTTGTGGATTACAACGCAATTTTAAAAAAGCAAAGCAAGACTCTTTCATATACTGACTCGAAGAAGAAACTTTTCTCAGTCACCGGGAGTTTTAAGACTCACTCGGCGACTCCGTTATTTTATCCTGACACACGGTTTGGATTTTGGTAAAGAGTTGGCAGGATGGTCGCATCCAACTGCTTCAAACTAGTCGTTGTCATCTTGTGTTCTTCATCACTCGCAAATGGTAAGACGCCATCCGTGCTCACGCAGATTAGTGATTTGTAGTTTTGTGGATGAAATAAGGCAGTTTGACTGCTCTGATTCATTTCAAATGAATGGCTGAATGCGCATCACAGACCGTTACAGACATCTGACATAATCCTCACATCAGTCATGGACAGGGGTAATACACAGTAGCTTCTTTTTATTCATCATCTTGATAATATTAATAGTAGTAATGATAGTAATAGCGAAGATAATAATAGTAAATATAATGTTAAAAATGCCCTTTTTAAAAAAAAAAAAAATCTAACCTTTGTTGGTCTTTATTATAAGGTATGGATGCAGTACAATATTCAATTTGGATGTTTTGGGGAAAATTTGTGTCAACAATTGAAGTCACTAGTCACTGTAGTTCTCACTTCCTCCACTAGAGGTAGTCTTGTCCCGTTGTAACTGGTTGATAAAATGTGTTGATTGTGACAGTTAATCGTCCACTCTTAATAATCAAGTATAAGAATGATTTCTTAATGAAATTTTGACAAGGTTGAGTTGGATTTGTTTCCCTAAGATTTTCTAAAGTTATTGCAAGTAATTATTTCGCCGTGTACCAGAAAAGCGTTTATTCCATCAATTGTTATCTGTGGGTGAACAGGATTAAACATCCAAGGAAGAGAATGCATGTTTCTCTCTGACAGTACAATCGGCTTCATTGTCTCAGTGTCACTCCACAAAAACAAGATAGTGTTTAAAAGGTGGATGTTCTTCCACCTTGTGCCAGGTCTAGTGTGCCACAGTAAGGATTCCTCATCATTTTCCAAATAAACAGCCATCCAAACACAGGAAATACTGTTCACGTTCACCCCCTTCCCCCAATCATGCGCACACAGAGTTGTACACACTTTCAGCTTTGTCTATGATGTTTTTAAGTAGATTTCCTTCACTGTCCACACACAAAGCGTGGGAAAGACACAAAGGAGGAAGCGGATGTAGGGGCAAGAGGTAGCCTGGAATTGTTCTGGCTACTAAAGGTCACGGAAATGTGACACGCTACCTGAGCAAAGATTTCTTCCCGGAGCTCCTTGTGCTCATATTGAGCTCTGTTAAATTCCATCCACAAGACAATAGCAGGGAGGGTATTGTTTCTTCATAGGGGCTACAGACTGGTAGAGCTATTAATTATTTATGGGGCATCAGGCTGTGTCTGTATAAGATGGGGTGTGTAACAAGTTTACTCAGTGAATATGACACAAAGCTGTACAGAATAATAGTTAGACATGTTTTGCCCCCAAAATGAAGATTCCTGTTGCCGGCTGTCAGTAACGCCACATTGTCACAATATTTAAGTCATTATCAGATACTGATACAGGCTTTGGTCATGTTACTGACACACATTTAAACAGTCCTCATCTTTGCAATTACATCAATACATTACATCGATTGAGAGTAAAAGGGTAATTGCTCAGTCTGAAAAATAGCCTGGGTAATTTGTTTATATTTCATGTGCAGCTGCTTGTTCAAAAACGGATTGCAGATTCCTTTGTGACACCAATTGAAGTGGAGCATAGGGCTCAGGCTAGGTGCTTGTACTGCAGATGTATTTCAGATGTCTTGTGTAATGGCTGATGACTATGAGTGATGAGTCGGCCAAGTGCAGAGCAGACTGATATCACTAGGGATGGAATTTGATACTGAATTAGTTCAACTTCATAGACGCCAAGCTATATGAGTACTTCACTAAAATTATTTTTTGCATTGTGCAGATGGATTTATTGTAGAGTTACGAGGCAAAACTGAAGGAACAAGGTCTTGGTATAGAGTTAGATAGCTTTCATCAGTGGCGTTCAAGAGCAGTGCCAAACTAAATGTTCTTCTTTCATTCATCACACTCCTCTCTCTTTGCCTTTTGTATCAGCTATAATATTTTACTGTAGTATTTCCTGAAACTGTCTTTTAGCAGAGGGGCTCTATGAGGTGTCTAATTTGTTTTGGGGCCATTTTTTCTAACCTGCGTGGATACTTAAAATGTGGTGGAAAATGGGAGTGATGAGAGGTCAGCCAAGTGAAGTGGAGGATCATTGCTCACTGGCAGTACATCTGGGCCCATGCAGGCAGCACAAGAAACACACACACACACACCTGGATTGGGAGATTTATCAGCAGAGCAGCAGATATTTAACTTAACAAATTGCTTTGAGTAGCTATTCTTACAGAATGATTGCAGCATATGGTCCATACTAGATATACCCACCTGGAGCTAGCAATATATTTTCTTTGAGTCCTACATGAGATTTCAATTTCAAGGAGCTTCTGTCTGCTTACTTCTCTTAATCATACATTATGGAATAGGAATCCTTTGAGTTTACCATTTAGGACTCTCATGCAGGAGATTCCTGTTTGTTGGCTCTCCTTAGCTTTGCATAACCTAGAGTGGCCGCCCATCATTGCCAGATGTTCCTTTATTTTGCTTCTTTAAGAGGAGTCTGGGGCATTTTGCCTCTAAATCTCCAAAGGCTAATATATGGCTAATAAAATAGGCGCTCGCCCTAACTGTTGTCTTAACCTTGCAGTTGGCAGAGTGGAGGGGTTTCAGAAGAGCTCTGTGTGAGAGAGTACGCCAGGACACATGCAGCACAACTACAGCAGCAGTAGCTGCTCCTTATTTTTGGCAGGTGGTTCCAAACCCTGTCAGTGGTTTCAACTTTGTGTGTGTGATTCCACTAACAGAGTTTAAAACCATTTGTGAATTTGTTTTTCTTGAAAATTTTGGCTGCATATCATGGACTATCACTGGCACAGAACATTTTTGCAGCAGGATACTGCTGTAGCTGCACCGGTATTGAGCTGTGACATTGTAAAACGTCTGATTCTTCAACTTTCTAGACTCAGAAGAGGTGAATATGAAGTTATTTAACCCTGAATAATTCTTAAACAGGGTAGCAGCATATTCCTTTTGAACCGTCACTTTTAACTATCACTGAGACACACACATCATTGTATGTATAGTTTTGCATTCAGTGGTGTTTATAATCATTACACTATTTGCAGGTTTCACAGAATGCACAAAGCTTATCTCTTAGACTGGCGACCATTCACTACTGTTTGCTCCTGTTGCCATGGCCCGAGTACAGTGAAGATGACTCACCAACGGTGACCCTGCACTGTTTTGTCAAACAATAATTCCCTCTCCACCCTTTTTATGTATTTGGCTATCAGAAAAGTACACCACGGTGGCAAGGTTAAACAAAGGACTCCTCATGCCATATTGTTGTTTTTGCCTTGAAAGCAAAAAGAGAAACGCTCTTCTCCACGTGACTCTCAAGACAGTTTCGTTGTTGGTGACGGGACAGGAAGTATGGGGAGATGAAGTGTACTTTCTGCAAAAGAGAAGGGAATTCCGCACATTATTCTGAGCACTTGAAGGGCTGTGACTCTGAGTTTCCAATTCAATTTAGTGACAGCACATTTGCTTCGTACAGTAACAGTTGTGTATATTACGCAACATTAAACCACTGGCAGCATGCTGCAAAAGCAAGGCTGGTAAAATCTTGCCAACACTTATGCTGACTCCCAATATCATTTCCTCGCACATTTTCCCACAGCTCCAGTATTGCTGTTCACATATTACTTGTTTTTTCAACCATTCGTCTTATCCTCACACTCAAGTTCTGTAGCTTTGTTGTAAAATAGTCACTCTGTGTTGGATTTGATTAAAGTACTAAAACAGAAGGCTGGAAATCAGTCCAGAGTTATGAAAATCTGATTCCTATAATGATGTTAGGGACTAACTGTTAAGAATTTCTTTTCTCAGTTTATCTCACCATAGTTGTGCTCAGAATATCTGAAAATATGTGTCCATATTTCATTATAATATCCAAATTTCATGCTATTTTTCCAATTACACACTTCCCTTGACTTTATATCCTTAAAAGAATTTGGTTAAAGCACTGCAACTGTTGACCCCAGGCTAGGGTAATCTGGGATCAACAATTGCATTGCTCTGGCTCTGGCATTGCTCTGGCTTGGATTGATTGGGGAAAAAAAAACTTCTGTTTTTGGCATTGTTTGGCTATTCTTTTAGACTAAATATTTAAATGTGATTTTCTGAGCCACAAACATTTCCGAATAGAGGAGAGTCAATCCCGGAATCCAACACTGAATTTTTAGTCTTTATTTCCTGACGGCCTGTGAACCTACAGTACCACAGTACACAAAATGTTCCAAACACTATGTCCTGTGCTACTTCCCTTCTGCAAGTGAGGACAAGGACATACAAATGTCATCCTGGTCTAATCTTAGTTAACTTGGCTGTGTATCAATAATCAGCTTGATGCTGTGTCATTGGCTCAAAGACCTCCGCAAAACTTGATTGAGAAACTGAACTAGAAGTCACTCTGCCTCTCTCTCTCTCTCTCACTCTCTTTGTTCCATGCCTGTCCTCCTTTCAATGGCTCTTAATGAGAACCAGCTTCAGGGCTCTTTGAACCAACACAATAAGCACAATTTCTGGCATTTTTTAGGCGATCTGCTGGAGGAATGCAGCACACAGCTGTTGCGGGGGGTTAGGGGTGTCGGGACGCTTGCTGAGGTCAGCGTTGGGCAGGCGCTGGGGCAAATGAGAGTTTTAGGGTGTGGGTGTAGAGAGACAACCGTGGGATATTTTTTTTTCTCTTTAAGTGGTCTGTTGTGGGGCCCTGCTGATTCATCCATCTGCAGTGAGTTACTGAGGAGAATAGAGGAAAAAATTAGGCAGTTTTAAGAGATGAGCTCTCTACCAGTGCAATTCAAGGTCAGGGTGATGTTTATGGCTGTCGTTTTTGGTGTTATGTGTGCAAACAGATGCCAACCTTTGTATGTGTCAGGTCCACACACATACACATAAATCAAAGAAATCACACATTTACCATGTGAAAATGAGATTTGTATCATGGCACACTGTACTTGTACCTGCTATTTTTACTTGTCTGGTTCCACTGGTCAAATTCAGTCAGTTTTCAGATGTGAGGCAAGAAAATGCAATTAGACTGTGTAATCCTGATTGTGTAACTGTTTATTAAGGTCAGGAACCCAGATTTTTATTAATCTAATATGCAGCTGAGAGCGCGTGGTATCACAACATGGACAACTGTGAGCCACAATCCTTCCCCTCTGCATAACCTTGGACAATAAAACAATGATGTTATAATATTTTACGTGGAAGTCAATACTGAGTGCCCCTGCCAACACTGGCAACGTCAGCTCATTCTTAGCACAACAGCTGTTCTTAATAATAGACAAATACTAGGCAAGCGTGTGTGTGTTTGTGTCTGTGTGTGCAGGCGTGTGCTTGTAAGTGCAGGTGTGCTTGTGTATGTGTGTGGGTTTCCATATGCGTGTGCAAGCATGTGTGTCCATCAGCTAGGTCATGTTTCATGTCAGACTCATAATACACCTCCATTGTCTTTCTTGATTCTATGCTACAAATAATGGTCTCCCTGAAGGCTGTCATATTTGGAGGCTTGACTAAATAAACTTGTCTTTTGACCACAGTGACAATCGGTTCAGGAATGTCAATGAAAAGAAAGAACTAACATGGGACCATGACATGTCCTGGATAGCAGTGAAAATCACAGTGTTTCCTATGTTGAATGCTCTCAACATAGATCATTTCAGCCTCCTGCTTTTCCCTGATACTGCAGTAATAGCGTTCAGAGTGCAAGGTCAATGGTAAATGAAAAACAAAATACAAAAAAAGAGGGGAGCAGCCCGCTAAAGGAGGTTGAGCTGTTGATTTAGATGAAACTTGTCCAAAGACACTCATCAGGGCCGCGGTTTTCTGTGATTCTGACTGCTTTGACCTTTCTGGCAAAGTAGCACAGCTGCTACCCATATTGTCGCCCTTCTTTCTTTCTTTCTTACTTCTTTCTGTCTTTTTTTCTACTCATCCAAGGCCACTATCTATTCAGCAAACTGCTCTCCAAGCACTGGAAACACCCCTAGTGCTCTCGAAGCGGCAATCACTTGCATAAGAGGCAGGAGCAGATCAGCACAAAGTGAACCACATTTATAGCACCGGAGTGATTCATGGGAATTTCCAGAAATGTTTGCTTTTCTATTGTATTGTATGGTGTAATAGTGGTAAAGAGATAAAAATGTGCAGGTTATTTTCACTATGATCTAACCTATGTGTGTTTCTGTTTTTGTGTACGTGTGTGTTCATCAGGCCATTTGGAGAGAGATCACTCGCCTAGGATTCTTCCCTCCAATAATCCCCACATTCTTCAAGAAGATGAGTTTTTAAATCTCACATGCAGGTATGTAACACGCTGATTTTTATCAGTGTGAACCAAAACAATATATTAATACAATCATTGTTAGACAACATGCTAGGGCCTCAGGTCGCTTGAAGCTGGGACACTCCACAGTCCTTGACAGTGATGGTGGTCCAAATTTATCAGTCTGTTGCAATTGCCTTAGGGGATGGTGGGACTCAAGTCGCACTGCATTCACATTTGTTAAGAATTTGAAGCGTCTTGCATCATTTTGTAGGCCCGTCAGGAATGTTTAGGAACTCATGTCTATCTAATGTAATGCTTCCCTACAAGGTCATATGTTAGGACGCCTGGCCCATACGGTACCGTCTCGTTTTCTGTCACAGGATAAGAGCTGGAGGTTACATGACCCAAAATTCTGCAGGCAAAGATAGTGGTATGCAAAACATGTTTGATGTTCCTCTGGGATCTCTTTAATGAGAGTTTCAAAATGGATGCTTTGTGGAAAGAATGTGTTAGTTGAGCACATCATTCAAGAGAAATGTTCCCATGTGAAAGTTCAAGTTATCAGATAACTCAAGATTAACCCAAAATAAACTTAAAATGAACATCAAGCCAAAAAGTCCCAAAGGGAGAGGCAGTCACTGCCACCCTGAACTACAATGCTTGTAAGGTTGTTGCCAGCTGTGTTATTCAGTGCTTTGTATACAGAAGACAAATCAACAGTAATGTAATACTAATGTACCAAATCCAACATATTTCATAGAATATTTTGTTTCCCATCCGTTATCAAACTTGAAAGTGACTGGACTGCTTTAATTGATGTTGACTTTCACTTCATCTAGCATTGTCCCTCTGTGTTTTCTGTCAGAGGCCATGGCCCGCTACACTGGACACTGGCTGATAACCGACGATCGATTTCATCAAAGGGGGTGAAGGTGCAGTCGTGTGAAAGACACCACCCTCACGCACACTGCAGCAAACTCACAGTCACAAACTTGAGTGCCAATGACACAGGGAGCTACAGCTGCAAATACACCAAAGATGGCTCAGACCACATCGCTTCAACCTATGTCTATGTGCAAGGTGAGACCTATACAGCACACTTTGCATGGGATACTGGTAGTGACCAGCTCAGGTTATTGACCCTTAAGAAAGAAATCAAATACTGTATAGTCAAAGAATCAGTGGGAACAAGACAGCAGAGTCCCATGCAGTCTGAGTTAGATTTATGACAGTGAAATAATCCCCTCCAGACCACTGAATGTAAGAAATCTCTAGCATGAGAAAAACTGAATGTAATGTTGTTTAGAAATACAGAGAACTGGTCTATAAACTGTAGCACTTTTTGAACTGAATTGTTTTCCTTCTGTCGACAATTTAACATTCATCTGCTGTCGCCAGTGAAGGGGTCTTGGCGCTTGATGGACAGAAATAAATGGTCAATTAGCAAAAACTTGACTAAAACCTTTCAAACAGCAAGAACAAAAGAATGTGTCCATTAAAACAGAATAAGTGCACAGTGGAATAACAGAAATTGACAAAAAATGATGACCATAGGAGTGAAGTCACAGGAAGAAAGAAAGAAAAAAAGAAGTAAGGAAAGAAAGAAAAGGACAATTTTTTTGGTTTTGAAATCATATACTCATATGTGTCACTGTATGTACTCCTTACATGCAGGATGACTAAAGTCTCCTGGTATTCAGACTGTGGTGCCAGCAGTTCTCCTTCTCAGAGAAACTAAGACAGAAAGAGGAAGTGCTTTCTCGGTACTATAGTTTCTTCTGGAGGTGGAAGGGTGAACGTGATTGCACGGGAAGCCCTGGTCATTGACTGTGATTTCCTGCTCCAGCTACTGTTTTCCGAAGTCTCCCCTAAAGCGTCAGAAGGCACCAGTTACAGTTACGCTATCATTGATGGAGATGGTGCTAGGCAACATATGGAGGGAAAGTCAGCTCCAGCTTATTTCACCTAAATGTATATATTTTCTAGACTTGGAAATAGTTGCTATAAAGACATTAGATAAGAATAAAATTATGAAACTTTCTTT
>OMNW01009735.1:0-21828 GCA_900303245.1 Selene dorsalis | reverse complement strand
CCAAAACAGTTTTTGACCATGAGATTACCTTGGAGTTTGGTTACCCAGTATTCAACAGTGTAGCTGTGTTGAAGGCTGGAGACAAAGGACAGGTGACCCACAGAGAGTGTGACACATGACAGGTGTCCTGGTTATGTTCTCAACAAAAAGAAAATAAATCCAAAGAAATATTATTATAATAAATATCATTATTATTATTTGTGAAAGACCAGCCAAACCAACATTCACATTCTAATGTCATTTTGATGGAGAGATAATATCTAATTATAAGTGCATCCCTGTTCATGCGGTTGCGATATGCAAGTAAAATAGTCCTTTAGCGGGTTTTGAAGTTTGTAAGTTATTTTGCGAGGTCTATCCATGGACTTCTAGTTTGTAAAAGCAATTTTCCGAATGCTCAAGGTCATAACTTAAATTTCGTCCCAAAGCTCCTCAAACTGTTGTGTTTTCTGAAATTAAAACACCACAGGGTGTCTTCACAGTTCAAGACTCAGATCCTAAGGTCACACTTTTCATTATCATGTCTGTTACCAGCTCTTTGTCCTTTCAAGTCCGCCTGAATAAGATGAATGTAAATGTAAACGACTTTGGATCTAGGAAGAATAAAAATTAAGATATCCTCTTTATGAATCTTCAAAAAAGCACACTACATACCTTTAACATGCGCATTTATATTTGTTTGGTGGTTCAGCTCTGTTCAGCGTGACGTTGTGTGCAGCTCCACAGAGTCTAAGCTCTGTCTGTGTGTGTCAAAGAGTGCATGTAATAAAGTGAATTTTCTATTAGTCTCTATTATGCTCAATCAGCCTTAACAGACACAGATCAATACACTGACAGAATGTCTGAATTACAACAGCCACTAAAACACTACACAACAACTTGTGCAACTTTATGACTGTGATTACAACCAATATTGACTTCACATTCAATACGATTATTCTCTCTCGTAATCACTAACATTAGTTATGGTCGGTGAGAAGGAGCAGAGTGAAAGGAGAGAACTGATGACTGAATCACCAAACACGACACAAAACAAAGCATAAAATGTACCTCTGTGTAACAGTATTGAGCGGTCATTTTAGTGTTTAGCCTTTTGATTGTACATTAAATCTGTGATTTATTGAAAACAGAAAAACGAAATCCTCTCTAAGGATAATTTACCCAGCATTTCTAACATGTGAAGAACTAGTTGACGGAGTTGTTATCAATGTGTGAACCTGAAGCTAAACATTGTCGCTTTCCTGGCTTCATTTTAATGTCCTGCAGTCGTCCTGGACGCCCAGACTCCACTTTTTCTAGCCTTGATGTCTCCGTTCAGATGAATCTCTGGGGTAAAAACCCTCTGGTGCACTTGGACCTACTCTTAAATCTCTAATCAATACTCCATTGTGAGCATGAAACCACATACTGAGAGCACAACAAAGCAGTTTTATGACCTTACTTACAGCTGTGTTGTTGCTACGATTAATCAAGCCGACTCTGATAATTGCAAACATTATGTAGCAGCCTCTGATGTGGCAAAACAAAGATCGCAGAAACACACACTAGGGTCTTGTTAAATGACAACCAATAACGTTACAGCAGCAGTTTGTCTCGGTTTGAACTGGGAGCTGCTCTGCACCACTTCCTCCAACACCTACACATTACAACCACTTACAGGTTTCACTGCTGGGGCTGATTGTGTACTGTATGACTGGTGATCTGTATGGGTATATTTGCCAGGTGCCTTCACTGGTTTCAGCAGTTTGAATGCCAGGTGAATGCAATTAACAGGCTAATTGTTCAGAAATTTGGCAGCTAGCCAGAGAAACCTGGTCACGCAATGTGTTTTGAACAATGCTGGATGATGTGACAATGTTTGAGTCAAAGGTTGGTTTGGTTTAGGCATAAAGAAATGATTAGTTTTTAGGGGAAACATTGTGGTTTAAATTTTTTTGGTCTTCAAATGTAGTCTTTAGAATTTTTTTTTTTTTTGAGTTATCTTAGTTGAATTTCATGCATTAAGGCTTCTCTATGGACATGTGCATTTTAGCATAGGTAGAGATACTTGGTAAAATTAGTGGACAAAAAGAGTGCAACGTATCCACAAGACATTTAACGTGTTAAAGTCACACAACGAACTTTGTCTTGTAAAAACTCCTCCTCTCATACTCTACCTTTATATCACTGTGAATCAACTTATGGTTACTGTAACAGCTGCGTAATGAGTTTATAACCTTTCTCTGGAAGTTGTTAAACTCTGCGGTGGGAAATAGCTCACTGATGTGGGATTAGACAGTAAAAGAGGAAAGGAACAGAAAAGATACAGAAATACAGCATGAACCTGAATGTGAATTTAGCGCTGTCACCTTGTGCTGGTTGCATACTGATAAAAATGGCTACGTGTGTTTTATTTAATGTTCACACTGCAACACCTCCAGCTAATCTCCAATACTCAATACATCATGTATAAAGCAGACTGGAATGCCATTCAATATCAATACCTACAATAAAATGCAAAGGAAAGGTTATTGTTGTTGTTATTAATCATATCAAGTTAAATCAAGGCAACATTCCTGTTTCCAAATTGAATCTTTTCAGGGCACAAATTGAAATTCCCTTGCTGTGACTGAAAAAATATTGATTGGAGAGATGAAATGCAAAATGTTATTTGGCAGAAAATAAAATGGAGCGTGAACGGCAAACTGGGCGATCAGGTTAAAGCAGGTACAAATTTATCGGAGAGGAATGTTGATTGTCATTCGAAGTATGTGAGGTCAGTGAAAACACTGATTTGCAGGAGTGTGTCTTTAAACAGGTTTAAATTCATGCAATGACTGGGAACATCCTTGAGTTTCAAATATGTTCTTAATGTATTTTACATAGCTCTATAATGTGCAGCTGGAGCTGAATCATTGAACTACATGAACATGTGTAGTGTATAAAATATATTGTTACACAAAAAGCAACTATATTTATCTATACCACCTGTTACACTGTCCTAATGATACAATGATTTAAACAGGACAAAGGGTTAAGGCTGGGCTGAGAAGCTAGTAGAGTTAGCCCAGACTTGGCTTCGCCTGGTGCAGTAACCTTGAGACAGATGACTGGTCATCATCAACAGCTTTTATGATCATTCAGTTTTTCTTTTCTTTTTTTTTCTTTTCTACTGTGTTTATTTATTTTCTTTTTGTGAAGCACTTTGGAGCAATTTGTGTTGTGTTTAAGGTGCTATAAATAAAGATGACTTGACTTGACTACTTTTCCTAAACAACAAATATCTGGTCTATTACTGTCCTCATATTGTCTCTTTTAGACTTTAGTTTGTGTTGTGTTAAACAATCAAGATATCACTTGTTAGTTAGCTTAGAGTTTAGCTTTAGGAATAGTGTTTGCAGATTTTGTTTTGCTTTCTGGTTCAGCTAAGGGTTGCTGTGCTAAGATAAGTAAGCTGGTATCAATAGTGATATAAATCTGCTCATCTAATTTCCTGTAACAAAGTGGAAATGTGCGTTTTCCAATATTTCCGATGAATCGTGTAAGAGCCAATAACAGTCACAATTTAAATGTAAAATATAAATGCTTTCAGACACTGGCTATAGGTTGAATGACTGTTGCATATATCAATTAGAGGTAAAGGGTAGAAATAGACATGTAATTATTTGTAAAACTAACAGATCATTAATTCCTCCTTCATGCCAAAATAGTTCTGACAGGAATTCATTTCTCTGAGAGCTTTCCCACACAGACGCTGTAAAGGGGCCAACCATCCAAAGGCCTGAAAGAGTCTTTGAGTTGAGTGAAGAGCCCTCAGCATCTTCCCTGGGGCCTCATTACAACCTGTAGGAGAGGAGGGAAGAAGGAAACGCACGGACACTTCACTCCTTCAATCACTCTTTTGTTTAACCCCTTCACACCTTAACATTTACTCTTTCACTGGAGCGAGGGAGCAACTCAGAGAGCCCCCTAAATGTGTGTCACTCTCTCAGTCAAAGAGGTAACAAGAGCATTTAACCTATTCACTCACTTCACCATTAGAGACATGGGGGAGGGGAGGCACCTTTCTCTAGCAGATTTTGAGATAAGTGAGTGTGTGTGTGTGTGTGAGAGAGAGAGAGAGAGAGATTGTGTGTGTGTGTGCTTGTGTGTATATGTTGGGGCTGGACAGCTGTATTCTGTCCGGCTGACTCAGACGGTGAGACTCACCGACCCTTGGAGTAATCAGTCATCCGAGAGTCACACAATGGTGCAGTAGCCTGATGCTGTGCTTCTGCATGCGTATGCGTGTGTGTGTCAGTTGGAGAGTGTAGGTGTAGGTGTGTGTGTGTGTGTTTTAGTGGGTATGCTCTTTGGACAAGGACAAACTAAGGGTTTTCAAGGAAGTAACTTGTGTGAATGAAAGCTAGTGTCTTTGCAAATGTATGTATCTGTTAGTGTGTGTGTGTGTGTGCTTGTGTGTGTGGGGGGTGGTGGGGGTTGCTGAGGCTATAAGACAAAGAAAGACTCGAATACACGAATGAATTTGCCTGTCCCTCATTCAGTGTGTGTCTTTTTGATCGGGAGATTTCAGCTTGTAAATTGAAGTGATTTTTGACCCTGTTGACTTTAACACTGAGCTCTGAGGGTCTATGAGGTCTGCGCCCAGGCTTTAAGGGTCTTTAGCTATACGAGTTAAGGGTTTGCAGCACTTGAATTGTCTCATATTTGAACTTTCCCACGGGGTTTAATGTCTGCTTTACTGCTTAACCCCGGCAGTCCCATGTGTTAAATCGTGTATGAGCGAGTGTCTTTTGTCTGTGTGTGAATTTGTGCGTCTCTTTTGTGCCCCTTTCTGTGTGAACGTTGCTGCAAACATACGTGTATGACGGTTGCGCCTGATCGGGCTGGTTTTTTAATAAACTTTCTAGTGTTTGAACAACGAAAATCAGGTAATTTACTCCTCTCATCTGTGAGAAAATTGGCATTTCCAGAGGGTTGCCACTGGAAACCACCCTGGGAAAGCTCAGCTGTTTACGACTAAAACTGAAAAAAACACACTAGGAGATTGAGATTATCAGCGGTTTAAGTCTTTTCTGAACAAATCTTGAGCTGGGCCTCATTTAAAATGATATCTATGATAGAGGGTGCATATGATTTACCGTACTTCAGGTGATGAGACAATTTCATGAGTGAAACCTCGACATTGCTCAATCCGATCTCTCATTTTTCTGCTGAAAATATCTCTGCACCAATGGAAAGAAAGGATTCTGTGTTGGTGCTTCACTTAACTGAATAATGGTTGTTTGCGTTGTTCCTCACTGAGACCAGTAGGTGCGTAACACTGCAGGCTTTTAAGATGCCCGAAGGACAGAGGAAAGAAACTATGTCTGGTTAAAGGGCCAAGCTCTTTGTGAGAAGTTTTAACCAAGTCAAATTTGAAACACAAAAGTGTCTCTGTGAAACGCCGAGGGACTTTGTAAATGGAAGCCTGAATGTGAAAAGTAAAGTCACAAAAGCCAAAGCTAAAACCACAACCTGATGAGATTTTAATCAATTTAAGTGACACTAAGTAAACAGGGATGCAGGAGGCTGTATGCAGAGAGGAGCTGTATGTGTGCATGTATAAGAAAGGGATGGCGAGAGAGAGGGGAGGGGGTCAGGAGGGGTGACGACAGACACAAAGACAGAAGTACATAACAATCTGCTGATGAGAGCACTAAACCTTAAACGAGAATAAATTAGACTGCAGATTGCCTCTCTGCCTTGACTCTCCTTTCTTTTGCTGTCCTCTTATCGTCTCTCAATTGTCTTTTGGCTCTGCTTGATTTCCACTTTAAATCGCTTTTCCCTCTCTCGCTCCCTCTCCTCTTCCTCCTCCTCCTCCCCTCGCTCATCACCATCTCTCCTCTTCTTTCCTGTCCTGCCGCACAGTGGGATGTGATGAATTGCTCCTGGGTCAGACTGCCGGCACCGAGCTCTTCCGATATCTGACGCTGTCCCCAACTCTGCATAAGCTCTCTGTTCCTCACCTCCTCCTCCTCCCCTCCTCTTCCTCCTCCCTGTGTGTGAACCGCCTGCTGCCGACTTAATGTGTTACCTGCACGGCTGTTTAGGTTTGTATGCACCCTCCCTCCTCTGTAGCAAGGTCTGAGTCAAGCTTGTAACTGATACTCCCTCTTTATCATGGAAGAATGAACGTTTCAGCAACACAAACATAAAATGCAATTTAAACTATTATAAATCTTATCTATTACTCATCTTAGTAATAATTAATAATAACACCTGCTTCTACATTACAGGTACTATACTGTGTATTTGGAAATTAGCCCACTGAGGAATGAATTAAGTCTTAGGGGCAGATGCTATGGTGAAAAGGCTTGGCTGACCCATGGCATGATATGGTGACTATCGAGAGGCCATAAATTTGTCAGCTAAGATTTTGGTGTATTATGGGATGAATTCTTCTATTGCCTTAGGTTGTATTAGCCCATTGGGTCGTCTTTGTCTATGAGGAAAAGCTGAATCTCCAGCTGCAGATGTTAGGCATGGTGGAGATAATATCCACTGAGTTTCAGCAGCAGAGGAAACATTACATATAGAGGAAAGAAACAATTCTGTGAAATATCAGAAAAAAAAACAAAGTATAACTCAAACTCCAGCATGAGCCACCTCAACAAACACCAGCTGAAGCTTTTGGAGCTGGCTCACACTCCTCTGACCTGAACATCACTGAATATTATTTGGACCTTTAACAAGCCATGTGAGGAAAAGAGCTTTAAAACACGAGAGATGACATTTACTGTTAATTCTTTTATATTTCTGTTTTTTAAATTCATGAAATAAAAAAGTAACATCGTAAGAAAGTCTTAAAACATCCTAAAATAGAAAATGTGCATGTTTTTAAACGTTTTGGACACACTGACTCAAAGTATTGCCACATCAAAGAAAACTAAAGCGTGGACTTCCCAACAGACAAGGAGGCAGAAAATTGAAATAAAGAATCAAACTGTACAATATACTTTGTGCTCAGAGCTGTAAAATCCCACAGAGAGCTCTATTTTCACTTTCCAAGGAGAATCAACAGATGATGTGTAACTCTATCCTACATTTATAACAGTGTCAGAGCGGTTTATGATCTCTTCGGCTGGTCCTCTCAAAGCTGTTCTAATCTCTGTCACTTCTCCCTCCCCTCTGTCCAACAGCTGGAAATCACTCTCTCTTTCCTTTCTCCTCTTCCTCTCTCACTCTGCATGACAGGTTTCTTCCCTCTTTATCACCGCTGCCTCCTTTCCACCCACTTCTTTTCTCTCTCACTCTTATTTCTCTCTTTTCATACCTCCTCCAACCCTTCTGACCCTTCTCTCTACAAACCAACAAACTCTGAAGTGTTTTATCGTTTCATGTGGAAACAGTCGACCGTCACTGTCTCCCTTTATCTGTGTTTTAGGTCCTGCTCCCACCATCACGACTATTTTCTCTAAATCCCAAACAAATAGGTCTGGAACTACTGTCATTACAACCGAGACCAAGACAGTAGTTACCTTACACTTTTATCTCAGCAATTTGAGCACAGTAGTTTCTGAACTTCTATTTTTCTGTTTGTGGCTGATCCTCTCTGTTCTCTCTCCCCTCCTCTCTTTCTTGTTGGCCCCTCCATCTTATCTTCAGTCTCTCCTGCTTTTTCTCTCTCTTTCCCACACTGCCTCATCCCTCTCTCTCTCTCTCTCTCTCTCTCACACGTTCTTTAAGGTCAGGCCCTCTGTTTTTGCCAGGGCGCTGCTTGTTGCCAGGGTGTGATGGCTCTGCTGAGCCCGCTGACTCAAACAGAAGCCAAAAGGCCAGCCAAACCAAAATCACTGAACAGCAGAAAGCTTCACTGCTCTGTTCTCTTTTGACCCCTTTGTGCGCGCCCACACACACACACACAGACAATGCACATGGTCTCTGTGTGATACTAAACTTCAGGTTCATGAAAGGTTTGTTTCAGGGGCTTCGATCCAGCGCCCACGCCTTAGGGATATAAGACAGATCTGGATGCAGGACGCAACCACAGAAATGCGATCGTTACTGGGGGGGCATCTTAGGCTGGCCACACACCAACTGCACTGGGGATTATCTGACATATAGGGCACGCATGCACACACATACACACATGCACAGAGATTTCTCAGCCCCTTTACTCTTGGTTAATTCTGACACTTGTACTGGTGCGGTGAAACTGCACAAACAACTTCTGCATCTGGCATCACTGTGAGTCTGTGAGCTCAAATTACACTTAAATTACACACAAATGTTGTACACACACACACACACGCACACAGACGCACACACACACACACACGCACGCACACACACGCAGACACACGCACACACACGCACACATACGCACGCACACGCACGCACACGCACAAAACTAAACCCTGAGCACCATACTAATATTTATTAGGCCAAACAGACAACTCTTTGTCTCTTCTAGACATTTCTTCACGGCAGCAGAAGACTGCAGATACTGAACAGAAAATCAATCTCATTGTCCTACTTGTTGCTAAATGTGCTGTTTTCATGTGAGGAGAAACTCAGTCTCCTATGAATGGATTTATCAGAACTTGGATAGCTGTGGTTTAAAAGGCATTTCAGGATTTATCTTTGTCTTACTTTTTTTACTTACTTACTTTTTGCATGAAATTCAATGAGAAAATGATCAGTTGTTTTTTAAAAAAAAAATCATCTTCATAAATGCAGATGATCTGTTTTCACCGCAAAGCAGGGAAGCACAGAATGAATGAATAAATAGATTAATACTAGTCTTATTAGATGTGGGATAAACTCCTGAAAGAAACACGTTTCTCTGTTCGTGTCTTAGATTACATTAACAGAGTGTTCACTGTTGTACACTGAGTGACCATGTGAAAAGGCAAAGGTAAAGAATTGATATTATTTATAGAGGTTAGTGTGTTTTTGTTTTAATAGAAGGATCATATATGTTTTAGACAGTGTTATTGGTTGACATTTTTCATACACTTCCTATCACATGTTTTATATGACATTTTATGCACTTCACCCGGTTCATGATGAGGTCAACACTAAAAGGTTAGTGATTTTCCAGAACATAAAAGGGAGGAATGATCGACATCATACGCAAGAAAGGACATTTTTAGACTTTACATATTGAGTTTAAAGACTAAATCTTTATTGCTAAAAAAACTTAATCAAATTTCCTTTAGTTTATGCCTTATATGTTTTTTCATCTTAATCTTTTATTAAGGGTTCATAGCGTGCACATCTGGCCAAGTGTAAGCAATTTCATTTGGCAGTAAACTACTTTTCTTTGTGGCTTTTGTCATAGGTGTATGAGATGATTTTCTCATAAATGTGTAAAGCTGGAGACATCATTAAAGAATAATGGTAACATTCATTCCCATACCACTGCTTCTTTTTTTAAGTCTATTTTTAAACTTCAGCATGTTGCAAAAAAAAAAGTAGTAAGCGAGGCCTGTTGGAAGTGAGATGAAGAAGTCAATAGTTCAGTGGGTGGAAATACAACCGACTGCCTCTGGCTTACAAGCCTGATACACGTCATTTTATTCTTCTTGCTCCTCTCCTCCCCTGATACAATGGGAAAAAACATCCCTAGAAAAGGTTATTCTGGCCGCGGTGCTCGGATGAATGATCACTGAACTGACTCCAATCGATGATGTCAGAGTCTAGTCTGACTTTGATTGGCTGACATGGAGTTTTAGATCATTTTCAATCCTACAGCAGTGGATTCTGTAACTACACAAAAAAAGAGATGGAAAGGGAAATGGAAAAAACAGGAAGAAGCGCAGAAGAGATGTGAAGTAAAAGAGAAAAGAAGACGAGAGGTACCTGGACAAGGAGGTAAAAACAGCTGGAGAAGAAAAGATGAAAAAAGGCAAAAAGGGAAAAAGCTAAAAGACAAGATGACACTTTAGATAAGGAAGAGAGGAGTGAAATGTTTGAGTGTGTGCGTTAGAGAGAGAGAGAGAGTGTGTGTGTTCGAGGCTGAGGCTGAAAGTCACCTTGTAGAGCTACAGTGCAGTGAGCAACTCTGTCCATCTCCCCTTATGAATTATGACTGTCACACGCATGCACACATGCACACACACACACACACACACTCTTCCCATCCTCTCTGTCCCTCTTCCTCTGCCCTCCTCTGCCCACTCTCTCTCTCTCTCTCTCTCTCACTCTCTCCCTCTCTTTGTGGCACACCCTCATCCAGAAAGCTGCGCTTTGCGGAGAAAAGCAATCATAAAATATGCAGCTCTTCCACGGCTCTTTAAAGTCCTCTCAGACCTGCTGAATCTCCCTGTGTATGTAGGCATGTCATGTAACAGCAGTGTGAGTCCTCTCTTTCTACTTTTCTAACCATCTTGCTCGTCTCTTTCTCCATCTGTCTCTCTTTGTCACACCCCGAGCTTCTGTCTGTCCCGGTCACCGTCTCAGTTTCTTTAAAAAATTGAATCCATTTGAATTTGATGGACAAAACCTTCATGACATGAGACCTGCTTCTCATTCACTCTCACTGTCTTTCAAGCTCAATCCTTACCCGTCCCTCTTGTTATTTTTTCTGTGGTATCAGCAGAAAGGTGGCCTGTCCTGCAGGACTGAATCAAACAGGGCTACATCAGACACTCCTCCATCTTTTCTTTCTTTCTTTTTTTTTTTAAAACATCACCTTTATCTGTACGTGCAAGAGATGCTATTACCAAAGGCTTTGCTCTCATCCAAGACTTTCATCTGTAGCACATTTGCTTTTTTGTGCCTCTAAGTATTCTCAACACGAATCTGCAGTGTGTCTGGTTTCTGCGCTGAATTCTCAAAAGCATTTTAATCTATGTAGATTTAAAAAGAGGTGAACTAATGACTTGTAGCATACTGTATTTGTGCTGTGCTTCAAACACTTTCCTTATCATTACAGAGCTTGTGAAGAAAATGCTAAAAACATAATCTTAACATGTTAAAAAGATCGATATTCAGCTAAAGAAACTGACCATGTCACAATTGGTTTTCTGGATAAAGGACACTTCAATAGGTTCTGAATGCACTTATTGGTTTTTTCGGGAAGTGAGCGGTTGGAAATGATCGAATTTCTGATGGTATTGAATGCTTCAAATTTGCAAACACATGAAGGCAATAAGTGGCTTCAGAAATCCATAATGATAATGCACAAACACTGTTGTGAAGTCACATCCCATATTTGAACATGTCACTCAACAAAGAGGATACTTTGCAGACATAAACATGTACGGGTATAAAGTGATTGGCCGAGGGAACAAAACAACACCACTTTGAAAAGAAGCAGAATCTGAAAAAAACTGCATGTTTCTACACAGCGGAGTGCAAAAGGAACATGGAGTGTATTACCATCACCTTGACAAATAAACCACTTTCACATCTCACAACTCACCCACTTTACATTTTCTGACTAAGATAGAGACCCTTGTGAAAAATGAAACTGATTAATTCTATTTATATCTGAAAATGATCAAGTACTTATCATTCAGTTTCATTAATCTTCATTGTCAGCGGAGAAAAAAAACTCAAGTTGAAAGATCATTGAACGAAAACCACATCTAATTCAACTGGTTGAAAACCGGCCTGGTGCGTAATTATTAATTAATCAGCTTCATATTAGCTTGACATCACTGCTCTCCACTACTCATGGAGTTCTAAGAGGCGAACACACACCCTGCACACATTAACACACACACAGATACAAAGCCCAGGCAGTGTGTGTGTGTGTGTGTGTGCGCTTTCCTGCCAGAACCATTTGTGAATTTTTGATAGTGTATGCATGCATTTATTAAAACACTTGGGCATGTTTTTTTTTTTTTCTGTGTGTGTGTGCGTGTGTGTGTGTGCATGGGTGCCCTTTCCCCAGCTCATTTGGATGCAAGGCGTGAGCCCATCGGGTGAGAGCTGTCCAGACTAGCTTTGGAGTCATTAGTGCGCTCGTTAGTCCAGTTATGTTAAATCTAAATTACCATTCATCATCACACAGGGACCCATCATTTATTCTGATGTGGCCTGGCAGACACATGCACTAACTGGATTAATTCATTCAAAGACACACTTGCTAAAACACAGTGGAATTCCAAATTAGGTGTTAGCTATTTGGTAAGTGTTTTCAAATAGATTATATACTATTGATTGAGACATTGCAGGGCATTAGTAATGACTGGTCGGCCCTTGTGAATGCAATCAATCTACAAACGGTGCCCCACTACAGACTAATGCAACTGAACAGCAAGTAATAAATTAAGATAAGCTCTGCAGAACCAATTTTGACGAGGTGTTCAATTAAAGACAAGGCTGCAAGCTAAAGGTTAGAAGAATAAGCTTACGGGTTAGAGGCTAAAATCCCAAGACTGTGAGGGAGCAGTGAAAACACTGCTAATTAAACTACAATAAGTACAATCAAAATAACATAATCAAACAAGGTGGATTAAAAGAAGAAGAGTAAATAACAGGAAACACAATCCTTAAATTCATGTTTGGGGAATAAAGGGGTGTCCCCTGTCGTTCTGCACTGATCCCCATTGATACAAATGTGAAAAATAATATATGGAACAACTTCAGGGTACAACGAAGGAGGGCTGGCCTGCATTCAACGCTGGCACTCAGCATTAATTTAGCTCTCACCGACACACAGACAGTAACGCCCGCACGCCGACACACACAGTCATTAGCCGCTACAGGAGGAATGCCTCCCATCTGCGCTGACGTGATTGCAGAGGCGAGGAATTCTCGGGAATCGAACCAACAAAGTGGATCAAGCGGCTCCTCTGCCAAATATAAAGACTGTGTTTATCACATAATTACATTTCCACTTCTGCTGTGTTTATTGGCCTTACAAGTTTGAGCGCATACAGCTTCGACCATCAAAGACTCTCCCAAAAAAGAAAAAAGAAAAAGGTGGAACCGAAGCGTTCCACTCGGCTCTCAAGGAGAGCCGAGTGTTGGGGTTGTTGAGTTTAACACTGATGGTTCATGTCTGTGGTGATGTCACAGCCTTGGCCATTGAAATGTGACATGCAAATATTGAAATGGATTTTGTATTTGCTATCTTTATTAATTAGAGCACATTCCTCAGTTTTGTATTAATGGGACAAATGTGTTTAGTAGCGTTACTCTTCTCAGGACTTGTGCAGCGGGGGTCCTGACCTCGGTAGGGATCAAAGGCCGCCAGTGTTGTTGTCGTCAACAATCAGCCGCTGGGATTCACTTCCAAGTCACAAAATGTGTTTATAAACTTCAGCGGCAGCAAATCTGAAGCCTTCAAAAGCCTGTACCGAGATGAAAAAGCCTGTCAAGTAATTAAGACAAATCTTTTTGTTTAATGTCAACACTTCCAAGTTCGCTGTCACGCATCAATAACAATCGTCATTAGGAAAATCACTTGTTTAGAATTATTGTGCAGCTGTAATTGATTCTGATAGGTGTTTAATTACAAATATGACAAGGCCACTGTGGCCTGGGGTCTGTTTGTGATTTTTAAGTGGAAGAATAGCAGGTCAGGCTCGGGTCCGTCTCTGTGCGTGTAGATGACAGAAAGAAGATTTCATTGTTCTTTTTGATCTTTAAAGGAGCTTCAGCGTCCCGTCATCAAACCGACGTGGACACCTTTGAAGCGACAGCTGTTTTTATATAACGTAATCAATGCTACTAATTCCTGGAAGAGCATCAGAGAGCGCAGGCTGAGGGTTTGTCCATGAACTGACTCGTCTGGTGAAACAAAAGAATAACACTGGATTTTAAGCTGCATGTGTTGTTGCAGTTTTCAAAGGGGTCTGCTGTCAGTTCTGCTTTAACCACTGCTTACATTAAAGAAGATGTAAAAAGATGATTTCTTTCGCTATACTTTGACTTGGTGTTTTTGTTGCCAAGGCTAAACCATACACAAACACTCGAAGCTGATTAAGAATGATGCTGGCACTGGATGCTCGTTCGACATCCACATTCTTGTCAGGATTGAAAGGATTTTTCTGAGATTTAATTTTCAGTTTGAGACAGAATGCAAAACTTTTTTCCTTTTTTTTCGTCTCTACAAACTAAATCCTGTGTTGGCGCTGAATATTAACCATACACCATACAGACGGATTCATTCAGGATTAGTGTTACTCTAAAAGATACTGGTCTGATCAGTCACACCTTCCAGCTGGATCTCAACTGAAAAGGCTCCTTTGATGCTTGATGCTAAAGTAAGAGATACAGGATGGCAGTGTTTTCTTCTGTGCGTGTGTGCGTGGTTTTGAATTACACAACACGGTCCGACATTGACACAACGGCCAAATGTCTGCTGCAGTTGTCTGTCAATGAATCAATATGCTGCTTCCACTACAGTGGCTTATGTTTCAGAACAGTAACATTTTAACACCTCTGTGATATAAAGTCTTTGGACTTGGCCTGTTAATCTTTATCCCTGCTGTGCACGGTGTGCCCTGTGACCACCGAACACACTCTTGTTACCACCTGCCTGTTGCTACGGCTCCCGACAAAACTGACTTTCTGTTTCCATCTAAATGTAGATGTTCTACATAGGAGGAGGGAGGATAAAGTTGTTGTTGTTGTTTTTTGGCCATGATTGTGACTCCTGGAAGGTAATATTTTGTTAACATATGCATATGAGCCAAGCCAAAAAGTTAATTTCAGAAAATGACTAGCAACTTCCCAGCCAAAAAGACTCTAATCTCCAGGCAGTGGGGGCTCACCTGAAATCACCAGCCCACGCTAATTTCCTTTTTTAATTTTTCACCATGCCAGCACCAGACTTTATCTTCATTAGAGGCCGGTGCAAAAATGGCTGAGCGGATATTACGGAGTGAGAAGAGATGACCTGCAGCACAGGTCAAGTCAGACTCAAAGCCACATGAAGACAACGATTTCCAACAGGTTTATGGAGATGTAAATGAGTGTGTGACTGTTATGAAGGTAATAGTCTCGCTCACCAGACCTTTCTCCAGAAATGAAAGGTCTGGCTGGACCAACTCTGATTCTGAGATTGGAGGAAAAAAAATGCCCGGCTGTTTGGATTTCTTTCAACCAATCACAATCGTTATGGGCGGTGCCACAGCAATGGTGTGCTTGCAAAATATTGCCAGGGGGAAATATGTTTTGGTGTAACACGCGAAAAATCGCCTACAGGCAGAAAAATGGCTACATCACAGCAACATATAACACCTAAAAAATTGGTGCAAATGGTGTAAACATACTCTTTGAATATCTTTACAGTCATCCACCAAAAGAACTGAGCATGTCTTCCTTATTGCTGTCTGCAAGTCTTCATCAAAAGTTGCCATTTTTAACTCTGAGATCAAAATATCTGTAGTTTCTGTTGTTTCCTTTCTCTGAGGGGACTGTGAAAACTGCAACAGGAAGGTGGGACTTCCGCAGGGAGGCTCGTTCTGGCCAATGAGAGGCTAATCGCAGCAGCGAACTTCCTACAGCTCAGACTATGAAGGTAAATACTTAGTATTTAGATTTCATGTAGAGCTATTAAAAGTGAGGGACCCAGAAAATCAGCACAGCGGCCCAGTCGGGGACTCCATCCTCACTTTGAGAACCGCTGTTCTGAGTCTATCTGACAGTCTTGGTGGTCTGGAAACAACAAAGGGCCAAATTGAGTCAGTCAGTCAGACATTTGTTCCATCAATAATTAATGCTTCTCTGCTCCCGTCCCTCTGATCCTTTCAATCTATTTTCTATCACTGTTTTTTTTTTCTCGTGTTATCCACTAACGTCACATCTGTGTCTCTTCCTGCCTTTCTCTTTTACACTTATATGTGCCACGTTTCTTTCTCCTTTGTCTCATTTTCTATCTGCAACAAATCACAAGTTTTTGTCTGCCTCCTTTGTCCACATCTGTCTTCTGTCCATTTTATGTGTCTGTCCACTCTCTCCTCCCTCTTTTCCTCTATATCCTTTCTCTCCCTGCCTCTTATCTTTCCTTCTGCACCCTTTATCTCTTTATCTTCTGCCTCTGGATTTCCCTCCTTCCCTTGCTATCTCTCCCTCTGTATCGCTTGCCTTCTCCCTCCCTCTCCTTAGGTCCAACTGCAGATAAATAAATGATGTCCAGGAAACAGCCTGCTTTTACAACACCAATACCACACTCTTTCCTTTCTTTCCCTCCTGTCAAATCCCTCCTTCTTCCCTTTTCCATTTTGTGAACAGCCTCCACCCATGAAACATCCCTCGTCTCTTGCCTCTTCTGGCAAAGAAAAAAGAGAGAAGCTACGATAGTAACCGCAGTCCTTTTGGGTCTAAATAAATCATAGCCCAGCACTGCCTTGCTTTTACAACACTGATCATCCACTTTCATCCTGGCAGCCATGAAAGACAGAGCAGAGGGAAGAGGAAGCAAGAGAAAGAGACTATCTGAGGACATATGAGTAAAGGGAGCAGATATCAAAGGAAATGGTGAATGTAAGTGTCTGTGGTAATTTCCGTCTCTCTTCCTGAACCTGCTAAGCTTAACTTTTCTGTCACAGTGAGACACAAAGATTAACAGCAATTCAAATCGGTTTACCATGAACTTCATTCTTGGAGAATAGAAACAAATTCTTTGTCAAGCACCGATGAATCCACGAGAAGACTTATAGGCATTTTACTTCAGTGTGAGCAATATACAATTTAAACCAGAGATGTTTTAGGATGTGGATGCACACGTGAAAGTGCTGCAGAACACTGTTGAGTCATAATGACTGAAAAAGTGTCATATCTTGATTTCTGTTGATGAAAAATTAAAGTAATAATGAGAGAGTTTGTCCAACAAAGATAAATGTTCACGCCGTTAAGCTGCATTGTGATTTTACACAGTTCTTTAAAATGTCTCATCATTTTAACATGTTGTCTAATTTAATAATAACAAAAAACACCCCATCACTCCACTTTATTTCCAGAACAATTAAAACAAGATTAATAAAACTAACAAACTCTAAAATCATTTAGCATTTTCCAAATGAGCCCGACGCCCCAATATTCGGCTTTGACTTGTCAACGCTGCTGCTGTGAAACATATTAAGCAGCTCAGATAAAACCTAGTCTACCAAGAAACAGCGGCTAATTAAAAATGACTAGATTAATTAATGTGGAGATTCGTTAGTGGCACACACACAGCGTTGTGCTTCTTTCAATTAGCGTGACACGCACAAATGGCGGAAACACATAGACACACACACACATACACGCACGTATCCATTTGCCTTCCAGCCAACATATATACGTCAGCATCGGGGAGAAAAGTACATTCACACATACACACACATGTAGTTGGACATGTTTTTGAGTGAACATCATCTGAAACCTCCATCATGCCATAACTGTTAACACAAGAGAACATGCAAGGATACTGACACACACACAAACACACACACATGCATGTCCAGCCACAGCAAGAAAGACCTGGACTTTTTGTGAGGACCCGCACTGACTTAATCCCACTTAAGTCCCAGGCCCCAGCCTAAACCCCATCAGAGTCACATGCTTATTCCCAGATGTCACCCATAATGACCTAAACCAACAACTATTTTCATCAAGAACTCTTTCACTTAACTTGTTGACGACCTATAAAATATCTAAAAATACAAGTGGTTTCCAGTAGAACAAAATGATGTCTTCAAGACATTGAAGAAAATCAGTCAATTCCCCAGGATGGAATTGACTGATTTTCAATATAACTGCATGATATAACTATTGATGGAGTGAAGGATCAATAATCATGTCAACACTAAACCTAACTTTAACGTAAAGACAGAAAGTCTGACCTAAACCCTGAAACCAGGTCTAAAACAGTTCTTTGAAGAACTGATTTCCAACACTTGAAAAAAGCTCTAAAACATGAAGCAGTCTTCAAAAAGATACAAGAAGAAGAAGAAGAAGAAGAAGACGACGACTCATATACACACACATTCATGCACAACACAGGTGTGCACACACACAAATACACCTACCTGCTGATGCAGTCACATGACCTCCAATCACTGTTACCTCTGTCGTCCCATTTTGTACAACGGTCACGAGAATGAACCCCAGAAGAACTAAACAGATGGGTCTGCGTCTGTGTTTGTGTGCAGTGTGTGTGCGTCTGCATATGTGAGAGGACGCACATACAGATGCGCACGAGCGCCTGTGCATGTGTGTGTTTTAAGATG
Source organism: Selene dorsalis (assembly GCA_900303245.1). NCBI lineage: Eukaryota > Metazoa > Chordata > Actinopteri > Carangiformes > Carangidae > Selene > Selene dorsalis. Next base: position 3,691 of record OMNW01009735.1, on the reverse strand, counting down.
CTCGAAATGAAGATCAGTCCTGCGGCAGAATTGCTTACTGTCATTCATGCCCTTTTGCACACGTGCACAAGCGCTTGCGCATACACACACACACACACAAACAAGCAGACAGACAGACAGACACACAAACACACACTCACACCTGCCTTTATTAAAACGTCACATTCACTGAATATACTGTGTGCTGTCATGCTGTCTGCTGTGAATGGGAACGGCTGCGCATTTACAGTGAATTGTAAATCCTGCCGAGCACTCAGCTGTCAGAGTCTTATGAATTGCTAATATGTTGTATCTCGCGCTGCCGATCCCCCTCTATCTGCCCCCTATCACTCCCATTGTGAGCGGAGCAAAAAAGGGAAGGCTGGAGAATCAAAAAGAAAGCTAACTTTGCTAAAAGGAAATAAAATATAGAAAGGGGGACATGACAGGCTGAGTAAAAGATGATATAAAAATTTTTTTTTTTTTATAAGACAAAATTTTGCAACACTCAAAATATCCACTAACACATTGATGATGCATGGTATTTGAAATTAGCAGCAAAATGTGATCCACAGTGCAAGCTGCCATGCTCTGACCATTTTCCACTGTGTCGTCTGCTGTCTTTAATCATTCATGTGAAGACATCAGGCAGCACCATACTGCACCAACAGCACTCACATCTACAGCCAGATACTACTCACCAGGATGTGTCTCTGGTGCTGTTGGAAAAGTCAATGAGCTTTTACACCACAAACACCCTAACAAATAACCTATTCAATATTGACCTTCATCCCAGTTTAAATGGATAACAAGAAGAAGGACTTAAAGGAACGTAGTGAAATAAAGCACAGTGGTGGAGACCTTGGTTTCCATAAGTAGGATGTGTGAAAATAAAAATGAGCACATGTAACCAACAGCCCGACACAGATCTGGTTTGTATCAAATCCTGAGTGCAAAATTTCTGCAATTTTACAAAATGGTCTGTTTTATTTTAATAGTGTTTCTCCCACAATGTTTCTTGGTATAGCAGATCTTTATGTGATAATGAGACAGATTTCTTCCAGAGGCAACCAATTAGAGTTATATTATTCATTTAGACTGCCTAACTGATGCAAAAAGCATCTGATTATCATCACAATGTTTTCAAACCATGGCAGTCAGCAACTTCAAATTCCCACTCTAACACTGTATCACCACCATTATGAGTCCTTGTTCTTCTGAGTCTCACTCAGTGAACCTGAACCATGTCCACTTGTCCTGATCAAGCAGCATTTGTACAACGCTGTTAAAGAGGACGGGGACACTAGCACCAGTCAAGACAGTGATGTCAACCTTTTTCTTCTTCTTCTTTTTCTGCTCTCATTCTTTCCACTCCTCTGCTGTCTCTTCCTATCTCCTTCTCTCCCTCTGTCTTTCTTTGTCCTTGTGTTTCCTTATGTTTTTTTTTCACTCTGCCTCTCCCATTTGTGATACAGTTTTACCCTCTGATAAACAAATTTAGCAACATTACAACTAACCTTTTCACCTTTCAGCACCACACAGCAGAACATGACTGCATTGCAAACAACCCTGCAGACAAATGAACCACTGCTTGTACCCACAGAAGAAAAAAAAGAGCAATTAACCTCTTTCTTTCTGCTTTTTCACCAAATGACGCCCTGACAGTGTAACCTTCATGTCCTGGATCTGATGACAGAAATGTTGGGGAAGTCTGTTCTTAGACAGCTGAGTTGTTGCAATGAGTTAGGGCAAAGACGCACAATGCACAATGAAGCACAACATCTGTCTCTGTGCAGGAAAAAATGCACACAACGGATACATATACACACACACATACATACACACACACACACACACACACACAACCATGCACGATAACCCGCACACACATGCAAGTGTGGAGAAGGTGGACACCTTTCCCCGCACATCGCACAGTTGCCAGTCACACCTCTGAGCATAGTGACAAATGAGCAGCTCTAAGAATGTGGACAGATTAGACACACAAACACTCTCTGAAGCACACACACAGCTACACACACACACAATCACGTACACAGCTGGAGGCAAACACGCTCGAGCATTAACGTATTCCTATATGCAGAGGGAATCACCCCCATGTATTAACACACACGGTGCAGAGAAAACGCAAACCACAGCAGGTGGCAGATACACTTTTTGTCCTCACTCTGTGCGCGTGCGTCTGAGTGTGTGTGTGTGTGTATCAGTGTACTGTAAGCCAAGGACGACACATTTGCTGGTGAATGAACAGGTACGCGACTCTTTATCTTTGCAAGCAATGCACACAAGTACTTGAGACACACACCTCAGCGCATGCACACACACACACACATTGCTGAAGATAATTCCCACAGAGAAACACGGAAAGAAACTACCTGCTCTCATCAACATCATTTTTAAGTTGAAGCTTTTTGTGTATTCAAGACAAACAGCTGATGTATATGAAGAGAAAGATAAAAAGACGAGACAGAAAAGTAGATGAAGCAGAAAGAATGAGGGGATGACATGCAAGTGTGAGAGAAGAAGAGAGGAGAGGGGGTAGGGTAGGAAGAGAAGAGGAGGGGAGAGGAGAAAAAGATGTGAATTTTTACATGAAAGCAAAGAGAAGCACAAAAGGATGAAGAAAAAGAATAAGACAGAAAACAAAGCTGATAGTGAGAGGCGGAGGAGAGCGCAGGACAGATTCCTGCCTCACAGACAGCACATGAGAAGGGGAAGAGAGGAGAAGAGGGGACTGATGAGAGGAGGAGGAGGAGGCAGTGGAGGAGGAGGAGAGAGATGGAGGAGTCAGAGTGAGAGAAGCAGGGTTTTTCTCTACTTACAGAATCTCCAGATCGCGCAGCGCTCGGAAAGCTCCATCTTCGATGCAGCTGATGTGGTTGCTGTCCAGTTGCCTGCACCATGCACACAAACACACACGCACCCACACACACACACACACAGATGAGAGACAGAGATAGGAGAGAGTCAGGCGCAAGTCGTCAGGGTCCGCTCAGCTGGGGGAGGGACTAACAAAAGATGGGCTGCGTGAATGAGTGTGTGCCCGTGGGGGTGTGTGTGCGTGTGAGGTGATACCTCAGTGGTGGGCTTTAAGGTAGCAGGTAGGAGACACCGGCATTAACTCTCTTTCCCACACACACTGCCACACGCACAGACACACACTCTAGGGATACCCAGTCCAGACGATAGCGCTCGAGCTAAGGTTAAGTCTCTCACCTCAGCACTGATATGGCCAACCCTGAGGAGAGGAGGAGAGGAAAAGGAGAGCGCAAGAGAGGAGACCGGTGCGCTGGAGTGGCCTGTCTGGCGTCAGCCTATCACCTCCCTCCCTTGCCGTACGCCCAGCGTACACTGGCCACCGGGAGAGAGAGGGACGAGTGAGGTAGACACACTGAGGAGGAGAGCGAGCGAGCCGTAGCTACTAAAGCCCACCCTGCTTGTCTGTTCTGTAAATATTAATTGCATTTTCTCCTCTCCCACCCCTCCTCTCCCATCCTCCCACCTCCTCCTCCTCTTCCTCCTCCTCCCCATGTCCTCTTTTATTCTTTTTTTTTCTCTCTCTGTAGTGAAAGAGGGAGTAATTTCATTACATTAGGCCAGCCAATCCATTAAGGGCCTTTTACCGGCTCTGTCACTGAAACAATTTCATTAAAAGGAAAGCCTCCGTAAATCAACCTACAGTCACGACTCTGCC
>OMNW01009734.1:28978-51275 GCA_900303245.1 Selene dorsalis | reverse complement strand
AACAATAATATTAATAATAATAATAATAATAATAATAATAACAGTACATTCTGAACTTAGAAAAAGGAGAGAAAACATTTATTAGTTCATCTCTCGCCAGGACTCAAAGTCAAAGCAAGAAACTCTGCCGCAGCGTCAAGTAACTGACATTAACAAAGAGAGAGGTGACGACCTCGGCAGCAAAGAAAAATATTCACTTTCTCACTCTTCTCTTTTCCATTTGTTTTACAGCTTCACATTAAAGGCTGTTGAGGAGAGCTGGGGATCGGTCCAAAACCAATAATCTGCAGTGTCCTCTGAAGTGTCCTGGAAACAAGTCTGTCTTTCCACATGGAGGGAAAGAGGGGGGCGACAAGAGTTGACGCGTGTCACACAAACAAGCATACACAGACACACACACACAGACACACACACACACACACACCTGTAGGTTTTGATTTATGTGTGTTTACCTGCTCTGTAAGAACCAAGATAAACTACCTGCACCTTGGTCCTGAAAGAAACATATTTTACCCTTTGACTTATTTGGCATAAATAGAAAGAAACACACACAGAGGTGGACGCAGATTTATATGCACACACACACACGCACACACACGCACACACACCAGCTGCAGTCATACTTTCCCCTCAGCATACTTTCCATATTTTTTCTGATGACATAAACCAGCTCAAAGGTGTGTGTGTGTGTGTGTATGTGTGTATTTGTTTCATAACAACCCATTAGTCACTGACATGTCATTACCTACCTTGCTCCCTACACAAACACAAACACAAACCCAAATCCATCCATTCATGTGTAATTACTGACAATACCTTGACAAGAAAACATAATCCTGTGGATTATTTTAGTCTCACAACAAGATCAGTGTCTTTCCTAATCCACTCCTCCTCAGCCTTGGCAGCACCATGTGCCACTTTCTTTAACAATTTCAGAGACTTTATAAGAAGGCTCTAATAGTTTTCTCTTCACTAATCTCACAGGAGTTTATTTCCCCTTGCTGTTTTGGCCAAAGTGTCTTGTAATCCCACTCACATGTCCTGTCCAAGACATCAGTCATTCTGAAAAAAGCTTTTAGTCACAAAACCACTAGAAGTCAACCTGGAAAAGTAAACAGGGCAATTAGGAGGAAAGAGTGGAAGACAGAATTCCCAGAAAGCTATGCATCAAAACAGGCTTTGGCCCAGCTCTGACCTGTGTGCAGTCAGACGATGTCTGTCCCGTGTGTATTTGTGGATGTGTGTGCTTGTTTTTGTGTGTATGGATGTGTGAGTGAGTCTGCAGGGGGAACTGGGAACAAACTGCAGTGAGTCTGGGGTCAGAACCGGTTGTTTCTCTGCAGCATTACTTGGCCCATGCTCTTTATCTGAATCATCTGGGACTTGCCTGGCTTAGTGTGTTCCTGCTTTATGATATGACAACTAAAGAGCTTATAGCGCTGTCCGTTACTGCTGCACGGCTGCACGGGTGCACAAGTGGTCCAAAGTGTTTTATATTTCTCGTCCCATCTCTTTCCGTAACCTCAGATGAGTTGTTTTAGTTTTAGTTTCCAGTAACAGTGTAATTGGTTGTTTTGAAGGCCCTGACAAACATTGTTTTTATCGAGGAGGACCTGCTTTTAGGGTTAAAGTAATGTCTTCCCGGAGTTTATTGATACATGGCTTAAGTGAATCAAATCAAACACACATTGTAGTGTGTTAATAACATGATAAGATTGTGTGTCCAAAAAAGCAGCACTTAGCTTCTTGGCTTTTCCAAAACACAGCTAAAGAACCATCTTTTAAAAACTGCTATTTCAAGAAAACACTACAGAGGCCTATGAGGGTCAAACCACAATAATCTCTCCAAGTATAATTTCCTTCTCCATCCCGTGAGCGTTCATTAGAGACCCTCTCTGGTTAGAAATCCATTCCTTCGCTCTCTGTCCGTCACAGCTGTGGCCTCTTGGACTCGCTCCAGCTTTGCCATCACACTTTGACAAATTGATACGCTTCAGCCGAATCCAAACACGACATCCGGATGTAAGGCACGAATCGCGGTTCCTGTGCAACCCTGATAAATGAATCCCAGCAGAAACATACCTCCAAACGTTTCTCACATGAACCCACTTGTGCTCGGGTTTTTGCCTTCGCAGCAGAATTTCCCAACTGTGCAGGGAACATGTGCGAATATGAGGGCAATAACATAGATTGAAGCACGCAGCTGATTGGGCATGACTGGCCTGTCATCTGCAGTAATCACAACCTCCTGTTGAAGAAGGATGAACACATGGAGAAGGCAGAGTGTATTCTTTTTTACATATCCCCCCAAGCATTTCTATACCATAATGTATTCTACCACTGGCTCCTCTTTCCACATCCTTTGGTCCACTTGGCACGCACAGTGTAAAACAAGATCCTGAGACAGTTTAGTTTCAATGGGGAAAATATTAAACGATGCCTGAGAAGTGTTACAGAGGAGGTGTGTGTGTGTGTGAGAGACAGAGAGAGAGACGAGAAAGAGAAGAGAGTTTAGATCACACACAACACAAATGACAAAAACTCTGCTTAACTAAACGTATGTGCTGTCGCTCCTACACAGGGCAGCTGCAGGTGGATCAGCGCCAGATCTTAGATGTTATTACTCAAATGTTCCAAGCACAGAATTAGATCAACTTTCTGAGACCCTAATTGATTAGCTGACTGCCATGTTGACCTGATGAACTGACTGACTGTCTGACTGTCTGAGCAGCTGCTGCACACAGAAAAAGCCCCTTTTTCCCCTCACAGACGAGACATGAAGTCAGAAACAATACAGAAGTTAGTCACCCACAGACATGCAGACAAGCGCAGCAATTTATGGATCATGCGGAGATTCGTACACGCAACTGCCCCTGCTCTGACATAAGACTTATTAGTGGAGCACCTTGTGACCTCCAGCTGAGGTAAAAGCTCTAATTATTGACATTACTGTCGTTTGAGCCTTGAGCCTTACAGTTCAGAGCCTTTTCTCCAAACCCGTGCTTTGTCAGCGGTGACAGCATGTGTCTATCACATCTGTCTGACTCCAAGATGGAGCGATGACTGAATGACCTACAACTGCTCTCACCTTCCCTGACCTTTGTGTCTACCTTTACTTTCTTCCTTGTGTCTTTTTCTCTCTCCACCTGTTAAAGCCAAATCTTGTCCCAAAAAGTAAGGTTTTGGTAGCTGTTGTCACACTGACAACATAATGATCTGGAGTTGTTGTATCAGCCAACACTAATTTAGTGTTTGGGCTTTGTTCCAGGGTACACCAGTCGAGTGCATCGGCAACTGAAAATGTGAGGTTTTTATTCCTTTAAGCATGAAAACTGACACATTAAGCGAATGAAACGTCAACACAATTGTAAGTTGAGCTAAATCATGAGGAACTCAGCTTGCAGTACGGAAAAGAGACACAACAGGCATCAGGTAATTCAAACAGATAAGACTGTATATGGTAATTGAGTTAAATAGTAATTCTGTGTTAAACCCTAAAAGCTAGGAAATGACATGAGTGGTTATGTCTGTTCTGAATAAATGAAATAAGTTCTGTAAAAGATTTAAGTGAAGAAGAGAAATTCACACCCCGTCAGCCTTTACTTTCTTATCCAATGATTGGTTTCAGAGAAGCATAAAACTTGTCAGGCTACTGGGCTGAGGGCAGGAGGAGATTTATGAATTTGTGAAACATCCAAATCCAGTAAAAACTCAAAACAAAGTCTCTGACAGAAAGTTGGAGGCCTAGAGTGGATAATCCAGGGTCACTGAGTGGATCCCCCTCCCCGGAGCACGAGCTGCTCACATCAGATCTCGGTAGCTGACAGATTGACATGCCAGACGTGCAGCTGGAAACACACACTCCTTTGCTCTCTAACAGGCCGGGGCCAGAAAAACACACCTACTCTTCTGCTAAGAGACACACAAGCTCATGATGAGGTTTTGGGTTGGTGGGGGAAAGGAGAGCAGTGTCTGTCCCAGTGACAGATCTGTAGAAGATGAGGGATAATATAAGATGAGGAGTTGAAGGGGGATTGTGACAGCAGGTTAAGAATGAGAGGAGGACAAGGTGCGTAAGAATGAAGTCCTGAGAGATGAAATGGAGGAATGTGGGGGGAGGGAGGACGAGAGGAAAGGTGAGCAGCACAATGACAGACAACATGTTTGATGAAATTAAAGTTGTCAGCAAAGCGACAGACAGAGAAGAGGAATGTGAATGAGAGCGAAACGTTGGGTCAGAGAGGAGAAAGGTGGCTGCTCTCAGCCAGGTGTGTGGTCTCAACACTTATTTAAAAGTAATGGATGCTAATGCTAAGAACACAGGCCTTTCTCTGAATGTGCTCTGCTGTATGTCACTCACATTTGTTACAGCGTTTCAGCCTGTTTTATTTCACCCATGCTGAACTGGGGAAATTGCATTTTCCGAACTGCCCTGTCTGACTGGTTTAAACCCGCGGTGACTGAGGGTTGCTCAGTTTGCCTCGAAGGCTTCGGGGTGATGGGTTCATCATTATTAGCCGGCTTTATTTGGCTGATTTTCCTGATCCAAGGATTTATATTAGTTGTTTCCAGGACACATGCCAGCTTCAGCATCCCGCAGCTTGAAATGCTTAGGCCAGGACTGAATATGTGAGACTGCAGGGAGTATCACTGTTGCCACCAATAATCCCGTTATGAAATCAGTTGTGTCCTTTCAGCAGAACAAACAGCCATAAAACATGCATCTTGCTGTATTATATACAGGTTAAAATATTGCATTATGGTGAAATGGCTTCATTTCTTGCTCTTAACTCTGTAGGACACAAATCATGTTATTATCACACAAACCTGTTGCCTCAGCTCATAGAGAACGTCTCACCGCTGTCAGCCGTGTTGTTAATGAATGTATATCGGTTTTGAAACTAAACTGTAGCCCCGAGCAAATCCGGCACAGCCACGTGCTTTCCATATCTTTAGCCCAGAACATAATGAAAAATAACCTAGCAGAGTATTTTACTCATTTAGAGTCTCTATCAAGTTACAGCAGGTTCTTAAGTTGCAGGCGTAAAAGCACAACTCGAGGAATTCGGCAGTGGACATATATTTTTCAACTGTCACACAGAGAGAAAGGAGGATGATTTGTTTTGACATTTATTGATAGCCGCCAGGGGTGGGAAAGAGGTGACCGCAGGGCTGTATTTCTGTCAACGTGCTGGAAAACGTCCGCCCACCTTCTAGTAAAGGTTGTCAGGTCAAGCAGCTCAGGCCTCGTGAATGGCCAGGAGGGCTGTGCTTCGTTCTGTGTGCAGAGACTTGAGCCATCTTATCAGGTTTTCTGTCACATGCAGGACACAGATTTTTTTTTTTTAGGGTTCCCACGAAGGAGATTCCAGGAGGACTTAAGTGAGATTACTAATGTCAGACAGAAATGACAGCAGCGATCAAGATAGGAAACCAGAGATAAGACAGTGCCACTCAAGAACAAGCACGATGTCAGGACAAGGATGATAGATAGGCTTGTATAAAAGTGGTTTACATGAGCGTGTACTTTTCAGGTTAGTCATGCCAACATCCTGAAAGTAACTGCTGACATGTAAGAGCATAACAGCATAACAATAACCACAGGCCCTAAGATAGTGGACATGGTTCTGTTTAATAGCCTGTTGGATCCAGCTACACACACTAAGTGTTTACCGTGCACATGTGAGATTGGTATCTCTGCTTGTTTCTTGCTCCTTGCTTTAAATCCAGTATAGCTGATGTCTGTTGAACAGGGCATTCAGCAAATGTTCCACTACTGTCGAAATGCAGCAGCCTCTTTTGAGTTTATTTACCCGCTATACGATCCCAGACAGTTTCTATTTTGTAGGACTATGATGAGGAGGAGGCCAGACATGGCACCTTACAAAACCCCACTTGGATGAAATCACCAGCGTGCCGGCGGATTTCACACCGGTTTATCAGCCAACTAGGCCAATGCCCAGTCTCTGAACTTTGCTCAGTCAGCAGTCGGAGCCAGGATCAAGCCTCAGTCTGGAATTATCCGATATTCATTAACATCGAGTAATGGAACGGAAAATACGATGAGCGCGCAGCGAGCCAGAGTGGTAATGTTTATTCTTGAAGCTGTAGTAGGTGCTTTTAATTGCACTTCCTCAAAGGCTGAAACATCTCCATTTTAGCTGTAAGAATGAGAAGAAGGAGAAGGCTGCTAGTTTTTCTACCCTCCAGTTTCCCACCTGCTCTTACTGAACATACACACACTTACACACTCACACACACATATACTTCCCTTCCTGGACCTCATACTCTTTGATCCTGAGCCTGTCTGCTGGTATGACTTGGCACATCTGGCACTGTGCCCCCGCTGCCCTCCGCTGTACTTTCCCTGGATGAGTAGGAGGGGGGAGGAGGAGGCGATGAAGCGATGGAGAGAGTGAGAAAGGAAGGGGTAGAGGGGAGGGGTGTCTTGTAACTTTGCACCTGCAGCACTCAGGACCTGTCTAGAGGTCAAACTGTCCTTTGCAATGCAGGGAATTTACCTGGAAACACTTTTCTTCACCTCCCATATTTTTCCCCTCTCACTCTCTGTCTGGAGAGATAAGACTCACTCCTCTCCTCATGTTGGCATCTTGTATCTGACACACACACACAAACACACACACACACTGTCTCTCTCTCAAGACTGCCATAAAGCCCATAACACTTCAAAGTGGCCTCACTACCCAGAGTCCCTAGCTGCTCTGACATCACTTAATGCCTGTTTTCACAGCTGCTGCTCTTAGTGCCAAGGCAGCCCACTCCTCACACTGCTGCTGTCTTCCGCCTGTGCGTATGTGTGTGTGTGTGTGAGAATGAGGTGGGGTGTGTGCGATGTGGGATGTTTATGTCTGAGGGTCGTGTCTCGTGTATATGATTGTGTATTTGTTGGCACTGCAACAGATGGAAGCAGGATGCCAGTGTGCTGCATGTGCCCTTCACAATAAGATGTGGTTCAGCCTCTTCCCTACATCATGCAGAAACTCTATGAGTGTAGATGTGTCTCTGAGTGGCTTTTCTTTGAGCACACAGTCCCTAAATTTCAAGGTTTCAACCTAAGGTTGTCATCCAAAGAAGCAGAGAGACTTCTTCACCTCTTATTCAACAAAATATGTTGCAACATACAAGGCGGGGATGAGATTACATCAAGACTACACAAGAAGACAAACAATGGCCAAACAATTTCAGCCCTAAAACTCAAATCCTACTATTAAAAGTCTGTCTGACTTTCACTGCATCTTCTGATCCCTGGTTCCATTGAGAAGCTGATGCCAAAGAGTGATCTAAGGTCCTACAATCCAGACTGGAGTAGTCTACTGTACTGCAAAGTGGAGACCCTGCAAACATCCCCTTGAACGCTGCAACACCGCCAGATTCTCACACTGCTGTGTTGACGAGTGCTACATTATCTTGTAGTACAGCTACCCCAGCAGCACGCTGGATGTGCAGCGGTGACATGCAGCCACAGCGACAGTTTTACAGATGCTATTTGTGACATCATTTGAGACTTTCCCCTGCTTTTGTTGATTTAGCATTAGTCGAGAGACTTCCCTGTGGTCCTGTGGTAGAAACAACCTTTGATAGCTTCTCTAATGTTAAAATGAGCTGCATTTCTCTGTTTTATGTAGCTCTAAATCAAGAGCCTTTATTATTTGATGTGGTGGCCTGTGAATGTTTCTTGGGGTTCTCGTACAGACTGTGAATGAAATTTTCCTGGACAGGACGAATAAACTGAATCTGAATCTGAATCTGACCACTGCTGGAACATCAACAACAAAAAATCTTATAAACACATCAGGTTAGGGGAAATTTCTGTGCATTTTTCATTTCTGAGTAATTTCCTCAAGAAAATGATACAGGGTAAAGCAGTAAAAACTCTTAGTTCTATATACGGTGGATCCACTTGGAGAGCACCCTGAGGGAAACTAATTTGTCTGATGTCAACTTTTGGGTCATCCTGTGCTGGCATGGCGGGGATTCCCATTATGTCACTGGTCCCCTGGGAGGGGAAGGCGGGACGCTGTCGTCACCCGGTTCCCTGACAGATAATGGACACCCAGAGGCGGCTGTCACACGGGATATGCTGGCATGACTTACTGAGGAATGGTTGTCAGTTTGCCTCTTTACATCACAGCCGTGGACCGCTCCAGCACTTGCGAGGCTACGTCAGCGTGATGAACTGTGGGACGGTGATGAGACACAGCATTATGCTGAGGGCCCGAGTGGTGTGCTCAGCGGAGTGGTGTCTCTTGACAGTCATCACAATGCACAATGATGAGCTTTCATGACTCTTTGGGCCATTGTAGGCAAGAAACAAAAAGTAATACTGTAAGACTCTCTCTATGGGTTTGTGTGGCCAGGATGAGGCAGTGGGTCATATCAGATGATGGATTGTGAGTGATGAGTGAGGTCAAAAATGAAAGACCAAAGGAAGCGTGCACGTACAGTATATCCTTCTCTCTTTCTTTCTTTCCTTGACCTTGTCATTCTCACAGCTACTTCATCACTTTGTATGTGTACATGTTAAGAGCTCCACCCATAGGCCAGTGATGGAAACTCCTTTGACACTCTCATTTTCTATTAACATGTGGTCAGCATCTGAGCCTCTGCTCTGTGAAAACTATTTTCTAACACAACAGATAAACCATGTAGATGAAGCGCCAGGGAACAAAGCAGTATTAGTAATAGTGATGTTAGGTGTTGCTTGCTGTGTCACTCCACCACAAACTGACTAATATAGCAGAAATGTGAGAAAAGTCAGCGAGCACTTTGCACTTGTCTGCTAAACCTACCACAGTGAATCAAGCTCCCCTGGTGCACGCTAATTGTATCCTGATCCGTTCTTGCTGGTTTGCATGTGTGTGCTGGCACGCAAACCAGAGGAAAAGCCACGCCAAAAGTCTGCGGAGTGTATGTCTGTCACTAGGCCAGTGAGGCAGCAGTCACAGGAAGTCCAATGAGTTCAGTCAGCTGAGGTTAAACCTCTCTTTGTCTCCTGTTTGCATGAATCTACAAAAGAGATTAAGAACGCCTGTGTGTGCCTGAAAATTATTCCTTCACTTCCGCTCACTCATTAATCTTCCTCAGCGTCTTTTGTCTCCTCCTCTGTCCGTCATCAGTGGAAGACAACAGTTTTATTAGTGTAATCATGATGCAGAAGCACTCGATGAACCCTTGCATTCTTCAAATAAATCACACTAAGAGCCTGCATGTCCCACAAACCACATACTGCTCACAGTGCAGCTGTCAGCAGATCTATTCTGCGGGGGGGCTTGTTAGCATTGTCCGATGCTTGTGTACCCATCTGCAGGCTGAGTCACCCACTTAACACATGTTTGGCTTTACATGATGAAAGTGCATAAAATGAATAAACTCGATGTGTCACTTTTGATGCAACTAACTAACTGTTTTTACCAGATAACAAATGAATCATGCTTCAAATTCTAAATTTTGCCCTCATTGATAGTTTAGCCCACTTCATGGCTCGGCCTACATATGCGCAGTCAGTGAGCTTGCATGATTGCTGTGTTTGTGCTTTGCAGGGTTTGTGTTTGCCACATAAGAATTTATGTCTGTAAGAAGAAACTGGGCTGGAAATAGAATCTGCTGCCAAGACGTTCTCATATGACTCAAACGGCAGGTCACACCAGGACAGAAAGAAATGGATGTTTTACAATTTGATGTGCTAATTTGATTTGTGATCTGTTGCTAAATAAGCAGTTTTTCCGCAGGGCGGACAGTGGAACAGCGGTAGGTTTCGGGACAACTCTATAGAAGCACAGAGCTTCCAGAGAGTCAAATGAAGAGCAAAAGCAGACATCGCAGAAGATAGGAGGAGAGGAAGAGGCGCCGATAAAAGAACAGAGAAGTTGACACAGGAAGAGTCTCTGGCTTTGGGAGAAGGGAGGGAAGGAAGGTCACAGAGTTAGCAACAGTAAGGCTGAGAATGATCAGCAATGATAGAAATGATAAGAATGGTTGAATAGGGAGGGGAAAGAAGTCATGGCATAAATGAAAAAGTATATTTCACTTGACGGAGACCACAATGGCTGCACTGCTGCAACTTCAGGGTACAATCTATGTGAACAGAGATCCAGGTGACAGGGATTGGGATTTGATCCAGTGATAATTGTTTTTTTGGGCAATGCCAACATGGGATGTGACTGAGCACCGTTTGGCTTGAGCCGCTTTGTGCTGGTTTGATTTATTAGACTGACCTGCCTGCCAGGCCTGAACTCCACACACTGTCCTGACAACCTCAAAAAACTCAGATATAGACCTCATCTTCCATCTGATAATAATATATATTCAACCTCTAGACTGTGTACCAAACAAAATGAACAAATTCTTCACAAGTAGCAGATTTTATGTTGAAGGTTAACCCAAAGTTTTATATAGACATACTGTCCATACCACTTTTTTTCTGTATAAATAACAACACTAAAATTATGACTAAAAGTATATACATATATGTATATATTGTTCAAACTGCTCTACTGAGGATAAACTGCCTCTTTCACTCCTGCACAGAGAGCTCCCCCTGCTGAACTACCACAAAACACTGACCACCACCATCTTACAGCATTTCTTTGGTCATGCTGCCACCTGCAGGCCGGTATGGGAGCTGCTCACATTTGCTCCACACAAGGGCAGGGGCCGCTGCTGTGCAGGTCAGCAGACACCAGGTGGCAAAAAGGAGCTTGGTGCTTAAAAGTAGGGCAGCCAGTGGTGAAAATTTAGTCCAGAGGCCTTGCTTTACTTTGCTTTCACCACTCAGCCTGAGTGTGTGTTTCTCTCCCTTTATTCTGTCACTGAACTCAAAGTTTAGCAAAATAAAACAAAAAACAAAAAAACAAAAAAAAACAGAAGGACTAAAGCTGTGTTTATGGGTTGTGGTGTTTACAGTTTTTGAGGGAGGAAGTTAAATCTCCTATTTCTCCACAATGACCGTCATTTCCCTTGATTCCATATGAGTAAATATCTGTTAAAGAACACTGTGTGCTCTACTCATCTCCCAGAGTCAGTTTTGACCCCGAGGCTCCTCTGCCTCCATATCCTCAGGAATGTCTAGCAGTGTGTATCCCACCTGTAACACACACACACACTACTATAATAGAGATGCCATTGTCTTCTCAAACAAACCAGACTTCGGGATGTACACATCATCACGTGGATTTAAGCATTAGTCAAGGAAATGCGATTATGAGGAGACTCCTCTTCAGTTGTTTTGTTCAATTCCACCTTCTTCTTTTTTTCAAACTTTTGGCCGGCAGCTGCAGCTTTCGCAAATCCAAGGCATTCTTCCTCCTACACATACATTCAGACACCCCCACCCGCTCCTTCTCACTCTCAATTGAATGAGATAAAACTTTAATGACCCTTCTGGGAAAGTCGGGCATCAGCTCACACACGTGAGGCCAGAATACCCCACACACATCCTCACACACACGCATACAGGCGGTGGTGGCAGGTGGATGTTTGGCCTGAGTTCGGGTGGGTGAGGCTGTAATGACTAAAGCAGGACAGATTGGAAAACCACACCCAGTGGGGACAGGAGAGGAAGGCCGGGGCAGCTGAAAAGCTGCAGCGCCTCAAATGGGAGAAACAGGTGAGTTAATGTGTGTGTGTGTTAGCAGGATTCTTCTTGTGCAAGGTAATGACTGGCTAAAAGACAAACACTGGCTTAAGAGGATGAGTGAGAGCTAATAAAAAGAAAGGGAAAAAGAGGCTAATAGGGATAAAATGACAGGTCAACAGGAAGTCACTCTTTCATATCTTCACCTCTCCGTCACCTATCAACTCATCAATGCAGCTTTAACCTTCTGCAGATAAAAGAAAAAGGTCTCTGCTTACAAATATAAGATACACACACCTCCGCAAGGCATGTAGTTGTTACATGCACAAATATATACGTACACACACACTTATGCACACGGTAGCCTGCACGTTATCAAAGCCCTCATTGTTTCCCTCCTTATCACTTCCCTCTCTGCTGTTTTTCCCTTCCTGCACTCTCCTACCTGCCCTTATCTCCTCTGGCTTTCATCTTGGGAGAGGCCTCTGCAGCAGAGGAGACAAAGAGAACAGAGGAGGAGGAAAGAGGCAGCGGCAACAAGGGGGCATGAGAAGAGAGAAGAGATGAGGAGAAACGGAGAGGCTGCCTTATCTGAGATGATACACACACACAAACACACATAGAGCGCGCACACACAGGGGCCATTGTTCAGTGGTTTTGCCGCGGGGCTCTGTGATCATGGAGGCTGAGACTGATGAACGTGTGGCCCCTCTTTCTTCCTCACTCCTCCTTTCATCCCCTCCCAACTCGTCTCCTGCCGCTCAAAGGAGCTTCTCTTCCTCCTTGTCTTTCTGAGCTCCTCTAGTCCCTCATCAAGAGGAGATAAAAAAAACATATGGCTTTAGTGGACGAGGGTCTTGAATACTGCAGCATGGATGGCTCCGAGGGGACTCAGAGGCCTTACCTTGCTTTTGTGAGGGCCCTGCTAGATTTTCCTGACCATCTCTCATGTCTGCTTAATGAGCAGCGACCAGGGAGTAACAAATACAGTTAGTGTGGCTGTATGGTCCATATGTGCTGGCTACAGACCACCCCTCCCCTCCATCAGCTCCAGCACAAAGAGATATGGAGAAGTTCAAGTACAAAAGGCAGCAGACACATGGACATGGAAGTCAAAACCGACCTACTTGCAATTGCAAATTGCAACTTGCAATACTGAGGTAACACAACGCATTCACATACATTATTACTTGTCCAAAACAATGTAATGCAATGCAATCTTGAGGTCCAGTCACACGCGCTGACATCACTGCATCAACAACACATGCTACGGAGCAAGTCTGGGCTCGTTTGATCCTGATGATCCCTGAGGAGCCACGTCCCAGATCTTAAGGGACATTTGTGCTGAAGCTCGTAAGAAATAAAATTCAAAAAACAAATCTGAACGCCACCACAGACTGAAACAAAGTGTGCTTGTTGAAGGTAAATGTCCACAGGCAAAAAAAAGTGTTTTGACATCTTACCCCCGTTGTCATGGCGACCGCAACAACTCCCTTTCTCCGCATTCCCAACGTCTATCATGATGGACAGAAAGTGGCACGGGAGGAATGTGCGAAGAGTTAGGAGCGCCAGGATGTCCGACAGTGGTTTGCCCGTCCCATTTCCCAGCAGCTCGTGACCCCTGGACTCCGCCACCGTAACCTTTGAACTCCTCCATCGTGCTTTCATTGCGCACTGAAAAATGACCTTGAGGTAGGAAAGGAGGGTCTCTCAGGTTTTCAACATCAAGGTGGCCAAGATCCAGAGGAAGATCATTCTTTTTCCATGAGATGTTTATCTCCGATAGTGTGAATAAAACTTAATGTTATTTAGGTTGAAGCAATGAATCAAGTCATTCAGGATGTCTTTACATCATGTTATTTTTATGTTATTCATTTTATCATGAGCACGGTATCTGTTTACAACTCATCTTACCCTCACCTCAACCCAGCTGGCTACATATATAAACACACATTTTATGGGATACATGATAAACGCCTGCATTGCCAACATAAATCTGTGAACCGCGTGAAGCTGCAGCGTTTTCCATCAACAACCGAAGGACAGAGAAAATGAACCATTGGAGTAATTTCACACTATTCTCACTTTCTGTCACTTCTCCTTTTCTGCTCCTTGATTGGCAGGGAGGAATGTGGCAGGAATCTCGGCCGAATGTTTTGGTGTGCTTCGTGGACAAATGCTGGTGTTGCCATGGCAAAGGCTCACATGGAGATGGGCCCCATCCTTCCTCATTGTTTTCAGAAAGTACGATGGTAGCAATGGAGGTATGGGGTAGCACTGCTGCTTTAACAAGGTACATGGAAAGTATGTGTGATTGTATGCTGTATGCACGGACACACCGTCACCATGGAGACGGTTAAATGTTATGCCTGTCTGTGTTTTGTGGGGTTGGAGGGGGATCTGCCCGAGATGATGTAATCAAGATGTTTGACCTCTGACCCTTGACCTAAGCAAACTGGAACCTTTTTTTTCGGTAACTGGGCCACATGGTACTTAGCATTAGAGTTAGGAACTCCTGTTTGACCTTTTGACCCCAGATGTGTTGTGTACACAGACGGACACAGTACGGCTGTGATGTCATTGCATCAGGTGAAGCTCTGTGAAATTTCGGAGTCACTTAGCAGAGAGTAATAATCTTCCACTGAGTCTGTGAGTCTTGTACTTGTGTACATGCCTTTGTTTGTGTGTGCAAGCACAATAGAGCATGAACAAGCATAATTGGGCAGAGGGATTAAAAATACAGAGCTCTGCACTATCTGAGGTCAAAGAGTAAATCCTGGATTGGCTCGGTCCAAAAGTTTAGTCAAGCAAATGATGTACTTCTCCAAGTTTATACAACAACGATAAGCTCGAGCTCTGCTTCTGACATAGAGCTCCCATTTAATGCTCTGCAGGGATACCACTGCTGACTTTCACTTTTTAAAACGTATATATAAAGCTTAAATATAACAGAAAAGGAGTCCATGCACACATGCAGGTATGGTATAAGAGATTCATGCACTCACACTAACACACAGATACATGTGTGTGTGTGCATGTGAGTTAGCTGCTACCTGTGTGGTTGTAGGTACATAAAGATACAGAGCCTACACTCCAGGTCCACCCCTTCCCAGAATCTGCTGTGCATTGCCCAGTGGGCCTTTTGACCGTTCACACACTCCAACACACCCACACACACACCAGCATTTAGATATACACACACACACACACACTAGAGGCAGGTAGAGAATGCTGCTTCTTGTATTCTTTTTGAGCCATGTTGACGATTCTCATGACAAAGTGCTAAAGTTGGCGCTGCTCAAAGAGCTGCTGTCCAAGGTAAATCTGAATCTGCCAATTGAACAGGCTGGACTGTTTGTTTTCAATGAGGCACCTAGATATGACTCGAGGGGTTTGGGGCATTGAGACGTGCATATTTGTATCGGCAGAGTTTGCACGTGTGTTTGCATCGGTACACATGTCCGTGCATGTTTGTGTTAACGTGCATGCATGCAGTGAGTGGGAGAACAATGTGTGGTTATTAGTGAGGAATGAATCCATGGTAACTGCCCTTCGTTAACAAGGGGGGTCCACTTGAAATCATCCTGTAGCAGCAGGGCCTCACAGTCCCCATCCACCCCTTTCCCCTGGCGTTACCTGGATACCAGGCTACTGTTTGCCTAACACTGCCGCTCTCCCATCGGCTCCTCACTGCTCACTTCTGCACAGGGATTGGCCAGATTCCCCCCTGAGTGAACCTGCGTTCGACCTAAGCCTGTGCTTTCTGCTCGGTCGTTCTATGTTCAAGAAATTCAAACGTGCAGCAGCGAGGACTTTCATATCCAAAATCTTTCACATTTATTCGATGAAGAAAGTAAAGTTTAGTAAAGAACTAGATCAAAGACAAGTAAAAGATGAGCCTTAAAAACCTTAAATTGTAAAATTTGTTAAATAGCATGTGTGCCATTCTGGAAGAACATCAGCCATGTTGAGTCTGTGTACTTGGCAGACTTTGACTCACTCCCCTGAGTGATGTTAACAGATGTGGGTGAGACTGATAAGCGTCCAGCAGGTAGCTGTGCCCTGGATGTGCCATCTGTATCTAAACTGTTTCCCATGATTCCTCCTGCGAGCTGGCTGGTGCACCTGGCTGCAAGGCCGGTATGTCTGGCCAGTATGCACATAACCCAGGCCACTGTGGTGTCAAACAGGCACGCCCACCTGGACCTGCACCAGCTATTTTTACTTGGTGAAACACACACACACACAAACACACACACTCATACACTTCAAAAGGGCTCACCTCGCCCGCCAAACATTCCACACCCACAAGCGAGCACTTTGAACGTGGCGCCACACTGCCTCCTCGAGTGCTGGGAAGTCTATATGGACATCATCACGACCCTCTGCACCACCCTGACCACGTCTGAAGCCGACCCTGTCGACCTGCTGTCAAATGCCCCTCAGCAAATCAAAGAGGATGGGAAAGAGAGCCCAGGACAGGCGCTGCCAGAATCTGGACCTTTCGGGATTTTCACTTGTGATGATGAAGCACAATTTGCTGCAAAACTGAGTCATATGTTCAGTTGTATCATTGTCATACGGCAGTCTTTACAGATCATTTAGTCTGAAAGCACAAATATAAGTGAAAGAAAGATTTCAAACCCAGTCTTGAGGTAAACACTTCTCACAGTGAACTTCAGTTCAGGGGAAACTGAAGCAACACACTTGACTGGCAGTTCCTCTGGATCATTTTCTTCTGTTGTGCACCGCATCATCATGACATAATTCCTGGAAACAAGCAGTGATTATCAACTAGACAAATGCACGTCACTGGCAGGAGCGCTGGAATGACTGAATCACTATACCCCTTATCTTTAAATCTACACCATGTTGCATTTCTGTTGCGGTTGTCCTTGTGGAAGTGGCTGTAGTGGGATGTGTAATTTGTTTATTTTGGCAGTAAGGGTTTCAGCTCTTGTAATGATTACCTCTAAGTGTGTGTGTGTGTGTGTGTGTGTGTGTGTTCTTGTGCGTGCTTTGGCTCTGTTTTCTTAACTGCACCAATCAGGGAATTACCAGTCGATCACTGAGAGCATAAGCATTTCAGCTATTTCACATAATGTAGTTGACGCAAGAGCAGAGGGTTTGAAGCTCGTCTGGAGGTGAACAGGCCTCAGAACTGACTCAGAGGTCAACTCCTTTACATGGGAAGTGGTTTATCATTCTTCTATCATTACTTTTTGATGATGTAAATTACTCTATAACCTATCTGAAAACCATAATGTGAGCTGTGTGTATATAGGAACACTGAGCTAAATTCTCATGTCAACATGCTTAGATTTTCATGTTTATGACTTTATGATGTTACGAGGGTGTACTTCCTGTCATCCTAATGCACTGTGTCAGCAGCTGCTGACTGGTGCAACACAGCACAAAGCACAGCTGAGGTGAGAACGATGATGAGAGTGCAGGATCATCCAGGTTATAGTGCGAGAAATGTTTGATCCTGATTCTGTCAGGGAGGCTGAACAAATGGCAAGTTGATGCTGCCTTAGATGAATCACACAGAGGAGGTGAGTGACAACAGGTTAATTATACAGCGTGACTTACTATCAAGCACTTTCTTTTTCCCTGTAGCCTCCATATAATAAGTGCCCATCCCTCCAAGATGCTGGGAATATACTGTATGATATTACACACACCCAACGGCACACTTGACTTCCTTTGATAACACACATCTGTGTTCATTTTGAAATACTGCTCAGTTCACTGGACCTGCTTTTCCTTCACAATAACACAATGTACAATTTATCAAAGGCCGATACTGTTGTGTCATGTATCAGGTGACACCTCTCTACTTCAGCACTCCTTGACGCTGCCTCTCTGTTATATCACACATTAGCAGCTGGAACAAATTACCTCTAATTAGTCAATAAGCCGTCTGCTTATTACAACTTAATCAGAGTCAGAGATTCAGGATTCTCTTCAACCAGAGGTGGGTTTCTGATCTGAAGACATTTTAACAGCTAACATGCACCGTGTTTTCTCACACATCAGCACACGTGGTGGTAGAGTGCAACTCAGGCGATAGGTATTTGTCCTTAAGCTATGGTGTAAATTGCTGCCATGTTACCTGATCAGTGACCCGAGACGACCGATCCTATTCTCAGCAGCTTTACATACGCAGAACCTGATCTAAGAGAAAATGTACGCCCCGAGCGAGTGTTTGCCTTGAGATGGCAGTGGAGATTGTGAGAATTACAACACGTTTCCTCCAGATAATCCTACATCTGGATTAAGTCTTCATGCTAGATTAGGCACGCTCCACTATAAATAAATGCAGCAGAGTATGGCAAGGGGCAAATCAACAATGAAAATGTTACAAAGCTTCACAGGCATTTTTCAACATCCATATCCATGATTGCAGTTCATTTTCAAGAGGTTAATCGACCCACAGCACAACAAACAAATACTGTAAACATACAGTATAGGGTCAACATGTTGTGTAAGTACAGGCAAGCCTTCAAGTTCATGTCAAATGTAGTGGAACTGAAGTATACGGTGCCCTAAAGCAGACTTAACACAAGTCTCCACTCACCCCTGGGAATAATATAAGTTGCTTTTTTTTTTTTGCTGAATGCACCACACATTTATGAACTAGCTGCTAACTTCATTTACACTCTGCAGAGCTGAGTAGAGCTGTAGATGGCTGATAATAATCTGTGGGTTGATAGCAGTCATGTGATGCATTGTTAAAGCAAAACAGAGATTACAGCAGCTTTAAACTGTCCATAAGAGTTAAAATAACACGTGTTATGAATGCTTATCATTATCACACTCACTACCCTCCACAAAGTAAAACGAACTCGGGGTTATGGTAATTATTTAGAATATACAGACAGCTGTGCAGACAGTTGTTTATATTAAGCAATAACCGCGGTGCCAAAGTCCTGCTCAGTGTATTTAAGTGCTCTGATAAAATCCCTGGTACATCGCCGCCCAGTGAACTGACTCTTTAATAATTAGAAGCATGAGGACAGTAAAAGAAAAATGTTACTGTCACTTTTTTTAAGCTCTGAACACCACTTCCTCCTCTCCCTATGTCGTTTATACTCTTCCCTCTTGGATCACAAGGACTCCTTTCCCCTCCATTTCAACTTGAGATTTAACCCTGATAACTGTTCTTGTTTAACGCGCCATTGACAGTTAGCGGCACTGAGCTCCTTTAAAAACACTAGCAGCCGACTTCTGGGATGAGGCCTCACTGGCACACAGTCTTGTGGTTATGTGTTTTACTAAATACTCTTTGTGCATTGTTGGAGAGATAACTGTGTAGCAGTGAGCGTCATTTGATGATGTTTTTTTTACTCTGTTACTCATTTGTCCTTTCGTGTCGTGTCTTCTTGTGGCTGCTTTCCTGTCCATGTACGTTGGAAGGCGTTGTATTGTTCCTTTGAGACTTTTCTGGTTTACACAACCAACAGAAGATGCGCAATCAAAAACACGAAAATTAAAACATCATGTCTACAACCATGATTTTTTCGCTCAGAAACAGGAAAACCCCTCGATTTAATTGCCACAACCCTCAAAAGTTACAGGAAAGAAAACACCATTACTAAATCCATCTGCCTCTTCCCAGCAATTTGCCATCAAGCACTGACTGACTGACTCCGTCCTCGTAGTTCTACGTCACCAAATTAAGCCTCTGACATCACCTAATGGCTCTTCATTGAGCAGTAATCATTTACATACATGTGAGATTATGACTAACCGAGTGACAAATCAGACATGAAAGCTGCGGTTGACCTTTGGTTACCTAACTGCAGTCGGCCGCCTTCAGCTGCATATCTCGTGGCGAGCGCCACATTGTTTTCTCCCGTCTGGCTTCAACATATGGTTGTGTTCATGCGTCAGTGTGTTTTCAGCGCCGCCGTTTTGACGTCCAGCGGTTGTTATGTCTCCAGTGAGTTCAGTGCCTGTATTTCAGGCGTGTTCTCGGACATGTTATGCGCGATCGCATGTGTTGTGGTCAGCTTTTGTTCAGCACCACATTCCCTACGACTGCCTTAATCTTTTTCTTCTCTGTTCTTTTTCCTTTTTCACCTCTCTGTGCTCAGATTCTTTTTACAGCTTCTTTCACTTGTTCCCTCTTTATCACTTTTACTTTTATTCAGCCCACTCTCCCCACCCCTGGTGTCCCTCTTTGTTTTCTCTCTCTCTTCTCTCTACAAGTACAGTTTGATCTTGCTCCGCTTTGCAGTAATCATGTTATCACTCCCAGGCAACCCTCAGCCCCCTCGGCTGTCCTCCATCCACGTCAAACAAATTACTGAGCAGTCAGGACTGTGTGTGTGTGTGTGGGAGAGAGAGAGAAGATTATGAAACGTGGAAGGCTCTACACATGTTGTACTGTTTGTGGAGTGGAGGGAGATGTAATCATGTGTTGATGAGGAGCAGATCAGAGTTTTTGCACTCCTAAATCACAAAATGCTCTGCTCCAGACTGTACGTATGCTTCTCATAAATCTCAGCTGATTCATTACCTACCCCCTGCTCTGTCTCGCTCTCTCTTTTGGAGGAACATCTCTCTGTGCCTGCAAACCCTAAAAGGACAGGTTGACCTCATGCTGCACCCAGGAAACACTGCCTTCTTAAGTGTAGAAAGACATACAGCCCATATTACTCAAAATGCAAAGACAGGGGCCATGGGGTGGTATTATCGGTGGTGATCTAATTAAATGATTAAAGACTTCTAGTAGCAAAATGAGAAGAAAAGGTGATTTATAGCTGCGGTTCTGCTCCACACTTCAGCAATAACACTAAAAGAGAATTCCAAAGTGGTCATTTAAGTGCAGATTTAAAGCTCCCATAGTATTCATATTTCATGAATTTGCCTTGAAATAGACGTCACCTCGGGATAAGAATAATGCCTTTTTATTAAGTCTTTTAAGTGCAGTTTAATTTGTGTTTCTTGGATCACATTTTGGAAGGATAAGTGGTAGAACAGGCTCGAAGCTGAACCCTCAATAAGAAAAATCCGCCCCCCCAACACAGACCTTCACCGTCCCGCACCTACTTATTTTTAAATGATGCAAATCAGCTATGTGGAGACACTCCAGGAGACAGGAGAAGTCAGACAGTTGTTAGCAGTCAATGATAGGTTAAGTCCAGAGGTATAGCCTTAATTGGACATAAGTGAAAGTCCATGTAAGAAAGAGGGGTTGTATATGCAACCCAGTTCAAATTCTGAGTCTCCATACAAGACCACCTTCAGAGCTGCTGCGGAGACTAAGGAGTAAATTTTTCTGAACAGGCAAATAATTCTTGTTTATATGCATATACAAGGCTGACTGGAAAGCAGAGATTGTTGTAGTGTAAAAGAGATTATGTTCAGTTTATTCTTTTTCTACTGATAAACGGGAAGCTTTAAATAGCCGTAGTCAACTGCTCACCATTTAGTTGGAAATGGTGCTCTCAGAAATAAATTACAAGGAAGCTGGAAAATCTGATAGCAGATCAGCCATGGCCAAATTTTCTGCATGTAGGAAATAAATTCAACACCATTTGCTTGCTTATTGTGTTCTTGCTGCAAATTAGACACCATCAGCTGTGGCCACAAATAACAATGAGAGCAGAAAAACAAGTCAAGAAGAAGCATCGAGTCTCCAAACTGCAAGATACAACACATATTCACAAAGCCAACGTAAGATACGTAATAGTCATACTAGATATAAATATAGCAGCAAGCCACAGAGACCAGTGAGCTGATGGTAGAAAGTAATGTATGTGTTATGTCATGGCCCTTAAAGCTGCAAGAGACAGTTGGGGTTTAATCTTGAGATGGTAAAACATAGCAAAGCAGGAGAGCAAATACAGAGTCACAGAGTCAACAAAGTGACTCAGAAATGTCAGTTATACAGATACTGTATCTGTATATGCTAACATTAGCACACATACATCATACCAGGTCAAGTAAGGCTGCGGCTGAGTGTACTCAATATAGCATTTTATTACTCATAAATTTAAATTTTCATGCTTTTTTTCCCCGTCTTTCAAAAGTTACAGTGTCCTTTGAAAGCACCTCTACACATAATGGTTTAGAGTTGATCACTAACATCTTAGGTCTGCTTGATTGGGCATAATTAATTGTAAACTTTTCCATCTCTCTGTGTGTATTCTTCCACAGCCATGAATGGCATACTCAGTCCACTAATGGCAACATTAATTTTATATTCCAGCTCACACCCACTACCCTCACTGGTCTTTATTTAGGGGCCTCTTATTATGGAAAGTGGCCACTAACCAGTAAGTGTGGGGTTAGCAGTGAGAGTTCGGGGTGGGGGTTGGGAATGGAATGAATATTTCCCGTACACACTGCAGGCCAGACAGGTGTGACGCACCTGTCCTGGAAGACAACATTCCTCCCTGGAGCCCGCAGTCCTGCTGACGCACCAAAATGTTATTCCACAGAAGAGTGGACGTATGGTGTGTGTGTATAAGAGAGGGGGGGGGCAGGGGGTACAGAGGTGGGTAAGGGTTTCCCATCTTTGAGGAATCCCATTTCCAAGGTGATGAGGAAAAACACCAACAACAAACTGGAGGAAAGCCCCCCCCCCAAAAAAACCCTCATTGTCACCTTCCACTTCCTCCCATGAACATCAGTGACCCCCTTCATCACTGCCCATGACATTACTGGGTAAAGCATGTACATAAGGTGACCTCC
>OMNW01009734.1:17315-28720 GCA_900303245.1 Selene dorsalis | reverse complement strand
CTCCTTCTTTGAGAGATAAAGATGGAGAGACGGCCTGCAGCAGTGGAGGGGTGTAGCTGAGATGCTATAAAGCAGCACAGAAGGCAGCAGTGTACAGACAGGTATTTACAGAAACCTGCAGTGATATCCATACTTACTAATGCACATGCCGGGAGACATAATAGATGGTCTCTTGCAAGCTCACAAATAAGAAGTCAAATATTTGTGCAGTAATTTCAACCAAAGTGCTATAAAGCTTCTAGCCTACTGACACAGATTTGGAGAAAGGTGTGACAAATGCACAAGGGACATAATGCAAACGTCAAAAGTCTTGGAAATACCCACTATTTTTTTCTTGAATATTTGACAAGAAGCACGCTTTCACACACACAATAAGCTAGTGGTATACCGGGAATCGGTAACGCTGAGCTCATCACTTTGCAGAAACTTCATCCAATAAAACAATTTATGGTTTTCTGCTGATGTACAGCTGGCAGGCCAATCACTAATGGGTTTAAAATGTGCCGTCTCTTGCTGAGGGAGGCTGAGAGACTGGAGAAGAGAAAAGGAGGCAGTTAGAAGTTAGTCAGGAGTGAGAGAGTGTGAGGGAATTCTGATTTATGATCGCACCTCCATCTCCAAATTTCAGCAGAGCTTTTAGCTCGTCTCAAGCCTCAAAGTGGTGTGATGTTGCAATGTGTCCAGAAATCTTGACATCATTGCTTTCTTTGTGAAACCGAGGCCAGAGCCTCTGAAGTTCAAGCTCAGTCTGTGCCAGTCTGATGAGCAGCGAGCCAAGCACCAGCTGACTTATGGAAGCCTTTGATGTTAGCCTAGTGAAACACTTGCAATACCAGCATACTTGTTTCTAAAGGACACCGATCCTTAAGCTATAGGCCACCCAGAGTGGGATACACCTACAATAGAAAAGACTTTCAAATGCATATAATCTTTTATTATCCATAAAACTGGCTTACAAGCTAATTCTCTCAGCTTCAAGCAAATAATCAATCAGAGTGTCAAACTGTCGGCGTTTCCTGGAGGAATAGGCAAAGAGTATATCGTATGTGCACCATTAAAGGAGTTTGCTGGCTTTCCAGGAACACATTTAGCCTTTAAGTAAACACATTTAATATCTAAATCACTACACTGATTTCTGTGGCAGCCCCTAAATTAAAAACGTGTAGGATATGTTAACTAACAGTACAAATGCAGGTATTTTCCCTTCATTACTTCTTGGCAACCCTCATGGGTACTGTAGTCGCTGCTGTTATACTGGCAAGTTGCTATGACAATGGAGCTCCCTGTGACTCATCACAGAGCTCTGTGTTTATATTTTACCACTCATGGCCCGTGACCAAACACAAAGATTTCTGGGAAATTAGGTAAACAGGAGTGGTTTGGGGTAGGTGGATGGGGTTTCACAGAAGGTCAAGGGATGTGTGTAGGTTGAGGGTGACCATGTTTCCAAAGTTTGACATGGAAGAGTAGGTCTGACTGGACTGGAGAGACTTTCTTTAACTATCTAAAGGAAAACCTAAAACAAAAGAAAGTACAGAGCTGTTTGTTAAGAAAGCTTTAAAAATCATCTGGTGATTCTTTTCCTCAGACTCTTGTCCCGCTGTGTCTGATTTTCTCGCTGCAGTCTGACAGGCTGGCTCTTTGCCAGACACCACTTCAGATAGGCCTCATTAACAAGCCTATCTGATGGTACCCACTTTAGATCTTCAAAACTCTCTCTTTGAACTGTCTCTGGTGACTAATGAAACAATGATATGGTCAGACGACAGCTGTTTGTCAATCTTGGCCTGGATGGTCACAGATGGATCACTGGGCAGGAGTCGGCCTTATCATGCTTTCAAACTTTGAGATGTAGTGCCCCATTGACCAAAGTGGTGGTGTACGTGTCTGTGTGAGTGTGTGAGACGGCTGTACGCGTGTGTGGCCACTAACCTATTGACCTTTGTGTTTACAGGGAAGCAGTCTGGACAGATTGCCCACTGGCCACATCATCATGACCTTTAACCTGTGAGATTGGATCATTGGGCAGTTGCCTTGCAACCAAGATAATAATGGATTTAATTTTCTATGGGTCTTTTTTTGCAGTGGTCCTATTATTCAAAATGGTGCAACCTATTTTTAAGCAACTCTTTTCACTGTAACCAAATATAGTTCCTCGGATGATTCGACGTTGGCGAGTTCAAGCCGAGTGAAAGGTATATCTGAAATATCAGAAACAGTGACTTATTAGCTTGATGACTCTATCTCTTGCTGCCTCAGGTAGCTTATCCAATAACTTCAAATCTGTTTTACTAGTTACAGTTTCAGTGGAGTGACCTTGAATACCGTAAGCATTACAATTCCTGCTGAAGTTGTTCATGACAGCTTGGTAACTCATTGTAGTATATTGAGTTTTTTAAACTGCTTTAAAGAATAAGACTGGTAATGTTCAACAGTTTTCTGTATTTTCAGCAAATCTCTGAGCTGGGTATTGTTTACTACAGTTCCCAGGGCTCTTAGTGTTAACAAATAATCTGGCACATAATCAAATAAAACAAGGTGCATTGTGTTTATTGTACTTTAAGTTGTTAAATAAGCTTAAGAAGTGTGATTTTGTGACCCCTGAACTAGCTGTTCCCCTCAGTTTGCAGTTTTATTCTACACTGGGCTAAACAGCGACTGGCAGTACCTACTACAAAACAAATCAAAGACTATTTCCTCAGAAGGACTTGTTTTGATTGTGTGAGAGGAACAATGACTTTTTCCTCTTTTGTGCCATAAAGCAATTCAGCAAACCTCCTCAGAGTCCAACCCAGTGGAGGATATTGTAAAATACTGTTGTGATGTTCCCTTCTCATGTCTCACAGTTAATGTGGGCATGTTCTATAGATGTTAAAATGCTACGCATAGTTTCTTGTAAAAGCATTACAAAATATTTCACTTAATGTCGGTGCCAACATAAATCCAAATCATCCCTTGGTGGTTGCTGTCAGCATTTATCTTTCAGAGTCCACGTTCCCTGCTGTCAGCTGTGCTCTCGGTGCAGGAGTGTGCAGGGGTCTGTAGCCTCTTCTGTGTCTGTGTGCCATTAACATGTCGCCACTCTGCCCCACAAAGCCGCTAATAGCAGGGTCTTGAAGGAGACTGCTTTCCACAGGGGGAATCTGTGGCCACAACAAGGTCACTATTGGGTTTGGATGGAAAACAGAGAGGCCTGCATGCCATTTCTAAAACTGCGTCTCATGTTCTTCAGTATATTCCGGAGGAAGACTGCATGCAAAGTCACACACTGCAGGTATACAGTAAATGCTAAATGGTTTCGTGATAAGCAATACTTTGCGTGATCCTGGTTATCTGTATATGTGCATGTGTGTGTACGCGAAGTTTTTGTTTCTGCCTGGATTACAGAGAGCATGGAGAAGACCTCACATCTGGCAGTCTGGCTGTCAGCCCGCCCTGGTGATGGGCTCCAGTTGTGGCACTGGGCAACCGTTGTCAAGGGGAGGGTCCAACTGGAGCAGGACCAGCTGGTAATGTATCATCCCTCTGGCCCCAATGGAAGTGCACCAAGAGAGCATGTGCAGAAGCTGACAAAAAGATTCTATCACAAGTGTTGTGTTTAAGTAGAAGTCCAACCAAAATACAACATTTGTTCCCACAGCAGAGCAGAAGCTGGTTTTCAATGTAAGAGAAGAGACAGGGTCCATAAAAGTTTTTATTGTCCAACGTCTAAAGGGAAGTCTTAGTTTAGATGTGGAAATCCTTTCCCTTTGTGAGGACTTGCCTCTCAAATCCCAATTATGGAAATGTAAAGCCTCAGATATGAGGCTGCTGATGTGCTGGTGAGCCTGAGTGGCTGCGGTTGTTATCTAGACTTAAGCCCTGGAAATAACAAAGGAACACTGTGCTCCTCTGTCTGGCACCAAAGACCTACCTGGACGGAGAAGGAAGGGGGAGGGAAGGGGCTTACTCCGAGGAAGGAGGGGTCAGAGTGAGTAAAACAGTCACGGTGAGGAATAAAGAGGAGAAAAAGAAGGAAGGGAGAGTTCTGCCTATCTGGCACAAGGAAAAGCCGGGTTCAAATCGAGTCAGCACATGCTGGGAGATAGACAGCCTGGCTGTGAGAGATTATTGTCACGTTAAAAGGACCGTAAAAATGAAAGAAACTGGTCCAGTGAAGCTCATAGGTTCACAGCTGGGTTTACCTGTAGACAAGGCATCGATAGAGAGACAAAAGTACTCTCACAGGCCTCATACAGGAGCCGTGTATCATTTGGAGACTGCCTTTGTTTCCTTTTTCTTTGGAAAAGGTGTATATCTTCTGTCAAGTGTTCCATAGTTTGGTTCTCTCCTCCAACTAGGACACACTGCGATGCACGCATGCACATACACTCATAAACACAATGAGGTATGCACACGAGTCCTGCCAAGATACATAATCATATCTGCTATGCGGTATAGACGTGCTGGTGCGCTGGACTTGAGGAAGGCAGAGGAGAAAAGGAAAAGAGGGAGAGATAGATAGAGAGAGAGAGAGAGAGGGAGATGATGGCCGGTTGAGAACAGCAGGCGGACAGTTTACAATGTTCTGTCACATACACACAACTCAATGCAACTCAGCTGTTTTTAGTCCACGACTTGACCTCAAACATCCTCACAGTCATCCCCTTCAGCACAGTCAGTGTCAGCGAGTGCACAGTGCTGGGATGCACAAAAACAAAACAAAGTTTACAAAGAAATACAAGAGAATATCAGTTACGTTTTCAGAGAAAGTTTGTCTCAATTATTTTACCAATACAGAGTCCCTGAAGTCCTGTCATGTGTTTGGATCACCATGAATGTGGATCTATAATCATTATGAATGTGAATTATGAAATATAGAAAAAAACAAACAAATGAGTCGATTAATCAACCAAAGTGTTGCTGCTCTACTATTTATGCGAGGCTGCTTCAGCTTTTGTGAGACGTTACAGAGATGAGGAAACACATGGCAATTGGCAGCTGCTATTTAATTGTAACTGTTCGATGATGAATTACAGAGAAGTTGCTGCTTTCCCTACTTTCTCTGTCTAAGAGGGCACCTTCAACCAATCATTTGTTGAGGTTGCTTTCTTTGGTTCCTTTATTTTTCTTTATTATTGGCGTCTTCTATTTCTGCCACTGTGGTCTTTCCTTCACTGACCGTGGCCTTGGCTGAAAAACCGCAGCATTTTCCTCACCCACAATGCATTAGAAAGAATCACTAGGTTGCAGGCTATCACAAATGATCACATGGTACTGTATACGACAATTTGCCCCTCATCTATCATTTTGCCCCCAAAAGTGCGTGTTCACTTCAGACTCAGGGAGAAAATAGTACACTGTATACGGTGCCCACAAACACACAGCCTTTAACTATGTCAGCCCAAAGTTGCTGAGGTACAGTACACACCATGCATGGTCCCTCAGACCCACACACATAAAAACACATACACATCATTTCAAATCATACAGGTTTAGACGCATAAACACGATTTAGCGCTCTAATGCAAACATAAACAGAAGGCAGCTCCATCATCTGACCACAGCCTGAACCTGATTTGTTCTGTAAGCTGTGTTTACATACACACAAAGGCCACGTGAAATGTAGGTCAAACCAGAAAGGCCGAAGTGGCAGTGATTGAGGCAAGAAAGGCTACATGTGCCGTCCAATCCACCCACTCTCCAGGACTGATTTTATCTCAGAACGAGGGGAAATGTCATAACTCTGACATTTAATCCCTTGATTGATGGGATCTCCATTATTACACCACTGAGACCCTTTCCAGCGGATGAATCACAGTTTGTCCTTCTGCCACTTGTCCTCAGCAGTGAATATGTTGCATTTTGTCAAGTACCTGAGTCAAGAAAAGATTTAGGAAAGAATGAAGACCGACAAATTAACCACGTGTTTCTTCCAGCTTCTTTGTTTTACATCTCTTGTGCCACCTTTGAAAGTCATTTTATCATCCGTCATCATCATTATTTTTTGCAGAAATATGCAAACATTAATAAATAATTTGGTTGTATATAGTAGTTCCTAATCACCTCATTATATTTGCCAAGTGGAGGCCATCATTTACCGACAGTAATTGGACATCTTTGCCAGTGTAGCTGAGAATAAAATGATTTCTGACCAGGAAAAAAAAAAAAAAATCTCTTTCCCCATCTGGCGAGTAAGAATAAAACCACCGGTGCCAGATAGGTCACTTTGCTACTGGAGCAATGTGATAAGCACCAGCATGAATTTCAGTATTTAACGGGTCACTGAGGAGACTGACTCGAAACCTCATTTGGTCGGGCAAGAGGTGAGGTAGTATAGCAAATGACATATCTTAACACTTCTCACATCGCTCTGGGCTTATATGGCACGAGACAGAAAGTTCACGGTGCATCCATCCGTCCATCAGTCCATTAATCAACCCTGTCTCTGAGAAGTGATTATAGTTTATGAGCAGTAAAGAAGAATGTGTTCTTCAGGTTATGATGCCTTCGTTATGTGTTTTTCAGCATCTTGGGTTAGCATGTGCTCACTTGTGTTAGCTGTCTAGCTGGCTGTGTCTCTGTGGCACATCTCTGGATTACACTTTGATTTATCCTGGAGTAACTGTGCTTCTATGCATGTATACATTACATAGTAAACTACTTTATATGAGTTTTAGACAGGACAGATATTGGGTGTCAGATTCAGCAGCACTGAATAATCTGCAACAGCAAATTAATCTGAATCATGTTATTTTTTTATCTGTAAGTGAGGAAATGTTGTGAATGAACACATATGGAGAATCTTCAAAGCACTCGCTCAAGATTCAATATGGTAAAATACTTAACAGCAGCTTGAAACACAAGGCAGGATATGTTTAGTTTACTGTTCACACATCTCAGAGTTTTCCAAATTATGCTCATGTCATCAATCCAGTTGTTACTTCTTTTGTCCAGACAGCCTTCTGTCGCAGCTGTAAATATTAAAAACTATCTCGTCCTGGACTTCGGAGGATTTTTCCAGGGAAACAACTCAGCAGGTGTCTGGTGAACTACATATAGACTGAAGATTTATCTGCAGATGATTAGTCTTGCCATTTGCAAATGCTATTAGCGCTCTTTTGTTGACCCGTCCCGGTGTGTGCCACAAAGTTCACATGGCGATACCGAGGCCAAGAGGTACAAACATCAAGCTGCCGAAGCACGCATGCAGGTCATCACCGAACACTGTGTGCTTCCGTCTCTGGCGACTAATGTGCTGTTTCACTCTATTGCTTTCACTCTTTCTCTTTCTTGTCTCCACACACACAAACACACACACACACACACCGAGGTTACATAACTCACTGGGTCATTGATAGTTAGAGAGGGGCTATGGCAGGTTCAGCCTTATGTAACTTGTAAGTACTTGTAAGAGAAGGACCACTTCTTAATAGTATCTCCAACACCTCGTATTTGTCACTTTGAAGTCTCTCCACACTGTAAACATGATGAATGATGACATGGAGATACATTGCTGCACATAAAGTAGGTGGTGAGTGATGCTACTTCGATTGAATCTATCACTCCTTTCCAGGAAATTTTTAAACACAGAGCTGAGACTAATCAGGCCCAAAATCACGTTTATTGAAAACGTTTTTAAGGCTAACTTTTCATATTTGATCCCCTATCTGGTGTATTTATCATAGAAAAGACTTGGTGGGTGACAGACACCCAAAGTCAACAATATTTTAACACATCCTTGTGGTTATACAGGAGTGTATGAGCATTATTACACTGCTGACCTGAGATGCAGTAACAGCAAAGGAACAGTGTCATCTGCGCTCGATGCTCAACCTGTTAAAAGCTGCTCTCGTTTGACAAACTGGCTGGTGCACATAGTGATCTCAGTATTATCTGTTTTCCTGTTTTGCACATGGTGAGGTATAAAACATTCCCCTCTCTATCCCATCTTCTCCGGTTCTCATTCCTTCGGTTTCTTTCCACAACACATTCTGACCTACACACATCATTGATGTCTTGCTTGGATTGATCTAGATCGCTCTAACACATCATTTGCATAAACTTGTTTGAAATTGGTCTTACTTGATAGAATTACTGTGTAAGTACACACACACAGAAAACTGGGAAAAAATATGGTAAGAATTACTGGGAAATACTAAGATCTCGATTTACAGTGTTCAGCTATAATGAATATACCTTAGCTATTGAACTGGAGATCCAAGCACACACACGCGCACACATACATACACACATACACAGAAATCATTGAGTTAAAATGATGCTCTCACGCAGCTGGAGAAGTATTCCCAAAGCCTGGCTTACGTTCTCCTTTGCAAACGTCTCTCCCTGGACTTCATCCTCATATGCTCAGTGTCATGCACACACACACTCACACACACCGGATTTCGCCATCACCACCTTTGGCAAACCTGCGGGGTCAGCGGTGGACATATGACTCCACTGGGTGTCCCAGTCCACCTGTAATATCAAACACTCCTGAGTGCTCCGAGTCAGATGTTGAGTGAGATATCAATCTCATCTCTCCTTCCGCCATGGCCAGTTTCATGGCTTTAAATCATTTCCTGGCTAAAATGACTGCACAGTGTTTCTCTAGGATCAGCTGCACCTGTAGACCCATGTATGTGTGACAAAGAATGACCACACAAGCTGTGGCACCCAAATAAATTCTGCTTTAGCAGCGGAATTACATGAGGGTCAGGGCTGCTGCATAGATTAACTAGAGGCATTTCATTTCATATATATATAAGCCCCTTAAGATCAGTATGAAAATACAATAAAACACATGAGGGATGGAGAATGTCGGTGGAGCGGTGGTGAATAAATGCAGATGGTATGGTGTGATTTTCTGTGTGTGTGCATGTACGCTTTTGCATATGTATGTTGTGGATTCCATAGGGTTGATTGTTCACAACAGGCGGGCAGCAAACAGGCGAGGAAGTGTTGCATAACAGCTCATAATTCACAAAAAACAATCATCTCTGCTAATGAATATCATTTTATGGAGCAAAGAAAAGTCTGCGTGTGTGTGTGTGTGAGAGAGACTAGTGTTGCCCCACAGCGAAGTGGCGCCAGTGTCAACATGTGCTTTGTAAGCAAGTGTTGAATTTGGAAACGGGCATTGTTACTTTCAGCAGGGATTTGATTATGATGTGGTGTACATATGAATGAGGAGGGAGTGTAAAAGCCAGTTGAAGTTTTATATCACTCTCCCCATATGCTTCTTATTAAGTCTTGTTTTATATTTTGTGGTTATGTGGAAAGGGAGGCACAGCTGAATTGACTCCTCAGCTTGCTTTTAATGGAGTGTTGCTGGCTCGTGTCAATTAATACAGATTTGAAGCTGTTACAGTGTAGTTTTGATTATAAAGTACTGTGCCGGCTGACAGTGATTGACATGCTGGTATTGATGTCGCTCCTTGACGGACCCACAGATAATCAGCACAGCTCCAGCCAGGTATTTCCCTCAGGAGCTGGTACATGGAGACTAAAACAGACCTAAAAGAGCCAAAGCTGATTAGATAACAACTGTATTACTTGTTTCTGCCAAATAGGAAGTTGCTGCACGTTTAAATACACACAATAATGTTTTGCTGTAATGGACCTGTGTGTACTTATTGATGTAAAATGGTTTTTTGTGTTGTCTTCACAAACTATTTTCCAGCTGTGTACATCTGCATTGTTCATTGCATTGCAGGGCAATAATATGCGTTTGCACAACAGCCATAAATCTGGTACTGAGATTAGTATGCAAACTGAAATCCCAGAATAATCTTAATGTTGCCACTTTTTTTTCTGTTTGAATATAACAACTAATAAAAAACAAGTACCATGGCAGCAATATTTCAAACATGTTTTTCAGGAAATGACCTCGAAACTGTTTTCTAAATGGATGACACTGGAGCTTATCATTCTATCAAGGACACACTGATTCACTGATGCTTTCAGTTGAACATGACGGATCTTTTTAGTGGTAGTCTCATCATGTGATATAAATGTGTACCGTCTGCACACAGTACCGAGATGTAATCAATTTATTCTAAAGCATTAAAGCATATTTAAACCATTATACGAAACGAATTGAGGCTTTTGATGTATCTTTCCTCCTTGTGCTGCCTGAAAGAGGGCCTGAAGAATGTTTTCCTCTGTTTTCACTGGAAATGGCAACCACACAAAAGTTAACCATGCTAGTGCTGACAGCAAGAAGACAGTCTCGGCATTTGCGTAGGAATGACGCTGTGGTCTCCGTGTTTGGCTGCTACAAAGCTTTCATGACCGTGTATTGAACAGCCAAGGAGCTGATCAAAATGGAGTGCTTCTTGAGCTAATCTGACAGATCACCATACAGCTAGAGCGTTGAAATTCATCTCAGCATCCCATATGGTGGACAACTTCAAAGGCCTTCTTTTGAAGTAGTCTGCCCTGACAAGTCCAGAGGCTCATAAGCCTTAAAGAGGCCGTTATTGCAGCAGAAGAACACAGTGCATGTACAGAATAGACTTGCTGCATAAATCTTAGCTGCACGCTGAAATGAGGGGGCTGTATGACCCAAGAAACACACCCGTTCTTATGTCATAACAGCGCTACAATAACAGGTTAGATGGGTGAGCAGAGAGAGAGAATGGGCAAAGAAAGGAGGCAATATTTTTTTTTTACGTAAGTTTTCACCGTGCGTGTTCTTGCAAGTTCCTATTCCAAGAAATACAATATGCTACTTGAAAATGTAAACCTTCTCCTTTAATACATCACTTGTACTGATACTTAATGCCTGAGTATCTTGACCTGTCAGAAGCACTGAATATCTTACACTGTTTGACAGTTCGACCTTGAACGCAGCACAACAAAAGAGCTAAACACTGTGATATCAGCTTGCAGCGGCGCTGGCGTTTTCCCCTCCGTGAGGTAACGAAGAATCCCGAGACAATCACACATTCCTGGGGTGATAATGACACCATTGTGCTTTAAGTATTTTATTAACACTTCCAGCTCAAGTTGTTCCTCATGTTCTCCTCATGCCATGACTGGACAATGGGATATTGTAATCAGTCGTCCTGCCCTTGGAAAGATGCTTAATGCACGGGTTTGTGGCATCACGGCACCAAAACAGAGCGGGTTGGTAGGGAAACAAGACAGTAGTCATTACAGCTTAGTCTAGTGTTTACTCGCCTCAGGGCTGTTGACGGCTCCTGAGTGAGGATTTCCCCGAGTGTCAGGCTGCG
Organism: Selene dorsalis; assembly: GCA_900303245.1. NCBI lineage: Eukaryota > Metazoa > Chordata > Actinopteri > Carangiformes > Carangidae > Selene > Selene dorsalis. The sequence goes on along the minus strand of OMNW01009734.1, from coordinate 17,501 downwards.
GTGAGCAAAGTGAAGAAATCAGACACACACAGTCACACACACACACTCAGAATGACACAGTCAGCAGATAAAGTATCAGCTGAACTGTCAGTGTGTGTTTTTCATCTTCTTCAACTGAGTCTCCAGTGGAGACAAAACACATATCTCAGGCTGCAACACAGCGACTGACAGCCTCTTCGTCTCATC
>OMNW01009734.1:0-10750 GCA_900303245.1 Selene dorsalis | reverse complement strand
CGAAATACACGCACACACACACATTAGCACACACATTCATAAACATAGACAGATATTCACACACAGACAACTATAGATACAGACAGAGACACACTGAGCCCTCAGGGTATGCGCTGTTATTTTTTCTGCCACATGGCTGCTTCAACTGTCCATCACACCAGTAAGAGTTGGTTTACTGTGTCCATAACTGTCTAGTGGAGTTATTTCATTGTGTTGGTCAGCTGTGGGCAACAATGACAGGCCATGCATCCACTGCAAGTCCAAGGTGAAAGTGTTCAGAGGGTTGGTGTTACCTAAAGGAGAAGCCAGCAACCTCTGCAACCAGCAGACAGGCCGGTTCAGACACGCACCACTCACGGGCATAAATCAAGCTTAAGTAAACTTTCACTCAAGGAGAAGATGAGTTAAAGATTTTGGTTGAAAGAGGGTGCATCACATGTCTGTGTGCGAGCAAGTAGGACACACAAACCTGACCTATTCATAATGGTTTCAATTGGTCTGACTAAGAATTTCAATGGGATGATCTGTGAGATATGATCTAGTTAAGTGTTATTTCAGTGTTACAAGCTAAAAGGAAAATGTTATGGACCCTATGCACGCAATTTTAAACATTCGGGGAATTATGGGAGAATACAATCAACACTGTTTTACTCAGTGCAAACTTTCCTGGCTATTTCCCTGCCTTAGGCCTGACAGCGTTCACACTACACAGTCAGCATGCCAAGATTCACTTGGAGGGAAGCCATCATGTCTTGGACTGATTCAAAGTGATCACTCAGAATAGTGAAAGAAGTCGTTGGTTGAAGGGTCACTTTCAAGTCAGTCGAGCTAGTCTGCTCAAATTGTATGACTTAATTGCCGTGCTTTGTCATGTGTGTTTGCCCAAGCAACGGGTTTGACTACAGACTGGAGTTGCTTCAACAACAACTTCATCAATCAGGAATTGTATTTTGAGCATGTTTGCATGCTAAAAGGACAGAGGACACACAAAACTGCAGGGACAGAGGCCGTCACATGAACTTACAGAGCACAGAAGCAGTGGAGAGAGAGTGGTGAAACAGATCTGTTAGAATCTAATCCTCAGTTAGAGCTCCTGGAAAAAGTGTTGGAGCCCACTTGAGAGATACTTGGTGATTGTGAGTTTTTTAAGTAATTTCAAGGTTGCACTCATTCCTTCATCCCCGTGCACAGCGTTCGTGCGAGTGATGTGTGTACACAGTGGCGTCACCGGAGATCCCACTTCTTCCCAAATCAAAAAAATATAATATGACAAATACATATTACTATCAAAACACAAGCAAAAGATCATATGATAGACTTGGCCTTATGGCCACTCTTCACTGCAGTGTTTTTCATTTGCAAGAGGCAGCTTCTCTAACTGATGCCAGACATGCAAGAGCAGCTTCCAGCTGCAGACACACTCGGGTGATTACTTTACTACGAGAAAATCTTTCTAACAAATGAAATTGCATTTTGTTGTTATGTAGTTAGTGTATTTTCCTGGTTGCCATGGTACATGACCAATGACCTGATGTCTCACTCAGATAGAATTAACAGTGCTAGAGAGTGGTTATCGACTTAAAACAACACTACTCCTGAGGACAATCATTTTGAAAACAACATATACGAGTGGGGTAAATGGGAAGTGCACTTACAATCACAAAATTGCACAGCATATCAGAGGCTGGTGCTATCAAGAGTGAAAATATCATCTGGTGGATTTTTCCTTTTAGTCACACAAACACCACGCGCTATGATGTAACTGGGTTTGAGCCTTTAGGAAGGATGAACAAAGACTCACAGAGAGGAGGAAAAGAGTAAGAGCTCTCTGATGTTCTTCTGCTGACCTCAAGTTACAAACCTAGCGAAGCCTTGACCTCTAATGCCAGCCACCCTTGACCTTCTGTGCAACACTGACATGTACACACACAAGCTTCTATATACACACCTTAGTTGGACCTTAGTTACTGTTGCTGTTTTGCCTTTTCTTAGCCCCCATGGAGCCCATCAATAGCCCCAAACCTCCAACCAGTACTCCACTGACCTGGTATCAGGATCACACCCTCATTTATACATAACTGGGCCTACAATGCATCACAGCATCAGTCTGGAGTAAAGCAATAGCCTCTTTAGCTTTCACATTATTTACTATTTAGTTCTACATATAAGTTATGCCTGACCAACAATCCACTACTTGCACTTTCAGAGCGTGTTGGCACACCATGCATGCACAGTATGCGTGAGTGTGTCTGTGTATTTGTGTGGCTGCAGGCAGGCCCGGACCCTGTTGAAATCACAGTAATCCTCGCAGCCGATAAAGCCCTGTTGGTGGCAGTCCGGGAGGCCCCCAGGCGCTCGCCGCCCGACCCAGCCTGGACCAAGCAGGGACCAGGAGCTGTAAGCTGCTTTCTTTGTGTCAGCCGCCACATGCCACACCACGACACAGCCAGTACTGGTGCTGGCGGGCAACGAAGGAGATGTGCACACACAGGACCAAAAACAAACAACTATGTAGGGAGGTAATGCAAGGATACATGCAGAAAAACTGATTTAAAACTACACAGTATAGGTCTGTATCTGTCAAAGGCACACACTAAAACACAATGTATGTTCCCTCTACACTGATACCTACTCAGGATGGCAAGTTTCTTACTCAGGTGAAGTTTTTCAACCCTCATGAACCACCTTAAAAACATGAACCTCCTCTTGGCTCCAGATTCTGTCTGAAGAGGATCTTTCAGTGGTACAAGACTGACACCAGCAGGCGGAAACAAAATACTGCAGGCAAAAGTCTCTTAAGGTGGACCGGCATTGATCGTTATCTCAACAGGCTGAATGCAGAAGAGGAAAAACTACTGTTGAGCCTGGTCCTGAGGTGAAATCCCACATGATATTAAATTAAAAAATATGGATTTCATTTGAGTGAGTGATATTATTCAGATGCTCTGGGTGCAAACTGGGGTGTAATTGCTGCACAGTATTTCCCCAAAAGACAGTGAAAAAGAGGTCCAGCACTCAGTGGCAATGACCCCAAGGTTCATGACACACACACACACACACACACATAGAGATAGAGAGAGAGAGAGAGAGAGAGAGAAGGAGAGGGGGTAATACATGTCCACAGGGATACATTTAAGTCATATATGACAAATGCTTTTATGTGCATGTATCAGCACAGTGAAAACCCCAGTCACCCATGTACACGTACATACAAACACCACCCTCACAGGGGTGACTGTTGAAGAGCTGATGTGTCAGAACTTCGTCAATTGGTAAGCCACATGATGACACACTTTGTGTCATTGTGCAGGAAAAGGTCAAGGTCAAGCTTTGTCTGTGAATGTCATATTCATTACTTGATTCAGTGAGTATGTTTAAGTACTGGGAAAGGAAAAAAACAAACTACAGAGATTAAAACAATTTACATGAGCATAAGATGCTTTGAGGTAAAGCTACGAGAGCTACAGATTGCATCCTGTTGCTGCAGATACAACCATATATGGCAAACTTGATGAACAACAACAGAAAACACATCTTATGTTGCAGCAATCTATAAATACACCCCAAGCACGCTCCCAGTTTGTTTTTCCAGTTTAACATCAGCTTTAATGCCTCTTCATGTGTATCTGTGTATAGGAATGAAAGACCTTAAAGATCAAGCAACTCAGACTAATAACCTAGAGACAGAGAGAGAGGTAAAGAGAGAGAGAGAGAGAGCAGATTAGATAAAGTAGAGAAAGGTTTGGAAACACAATAGCCAGATGAGAGAGACATGAGATAACAGGATCAGTAAGACATATCACAGGACTGCTGCTTTGACAGGACAGGGGACCTGCAGGGGAGTTGGGGGCGCGCGCACACACACGCACACAGAAAATAATCGGATTGTCAAAGGACTCACACGCACACACGTGCAGTGCAAGGCGCGCTCGCACAGACACACATGCACACAGTGCATAAGCAACAAAAAAATAGTTGATTTTACATTTTTTTTAAAAAGTGTTCATATTTATATCCTCAGCTTCAAACCACACTGCACTTCACCACCCATGCTCAGTAAAGACAAATCATAGGAAGAGACAAACTTACCTTTTTGCTCAATGCAATCAGCAGTATCCACCACTACACTGCACACACTGATGGTGCACAGCCTCAACACACACACACACACACAACAACAAACCTGCTGCACATGAATTCACCTCACCTGAAGTATACAGTAGTGTCATGGTACTCAACTTCTGCACGTTTACGAACAACTATACAACTGAGATGCATTGAAAGCTACATAGCAGTCTAGACCATAGCGATAACACGTTAATACACAGTATAATTAAACACTGACTCACCCTAAGCAGCGTCCACACCTGGGTGTCCTGGCAGCAAACGTCCTCATCAGCTCCATCACCTGAAGAAATGTCTTGCCAATAACGGTCCAATTAAGTCTCTAAGTCTCACCCAGCTGCAGCATCCTCATCCTCGTCCTCATCCTCGGTGGTAGCTCCAGTTTGTTGTAGCAGCTCTCCATCTCTTCAACAGCACATGGCCTTCCTGTGAAAACACTTCCAGTCGCTTCTAAGTCGACGTCCTGTCCCTGTGGTCCCAGTGTTTGGTCTCCTTCACCGTCCTCTTCGCTAATTGCTCCCGTTACAGACACCGTGCTAACATGGGTGTTAGCTTAAGCCGCCATAACTTAAGTCACCTGTCCTGTCGTCGTTTCGATCCTCTCCAGAAGAAAAAAATAACTTACACTAGTTTAGATTTTACTCTAATTTAAACTCTTGGTCTATCTTCTGCATATTTATTTGCATTTTTAGTTAAGAGAGTCAGGCTTTGCCGGTGAATTCCGCCATGTTTGTTGATGTTACACAGCTGAAACCAATCAACCAATTAACTGCCAGGCCAACCGGAAACCGTTATTATTTATTTTTATTTATTTGTCATATATTATTTGTGTTATTATTATATTATATTATTATTATTACTGTTATTGCCGTTGTTATTACATTTTCAGGTAGTTGATTATAACTCAAAATTAAATTCAAAGTTAACCAAGTTTTTTTCAGAGGTTCAACACGTAACTTACGTACAGTCACTGAAGCTAACATGGCTGTTAGCATGGCGTCTGTAAGGGGAGTTAGTTAGTTAGTTAGTTAGTTAGTTAGTTAATTAGTTAGTTAGTTAGTTACCTACTTAGTTAGTGAGAACTTGGCAGCTTTGAGGGTTAAGCCCAGAAAAGCCATTATTAATCAGATCCACATCATTTGACAGCGCCTTACACCCTCCATCTCTCCAGCTTGTTTGGTGTAAATCGGTTTTGTAATTTTTGCGTAATCCTGCTGTCAAATAAATAAACAAACCAAAACTCCTGGCAGGGAGGTAATAAGACTAAAAGTCTAATGAACTAGAATCATCCTCTGCCAATGAGGATAAATAGTTTCAAGATTGAGGGCTAAGTATTATAGTCAGTAAATGCCCTTGAAAGTAGCTATAGTAATAGATGTGTTCTTGTGAGGCTAAGTTGTCCTTGAGAGCATATTTTCTCTGTCTTTATGTGTGGTTAATGGATAATTGCATGGCAAGGAATTGTTGTCTTGTCTCTCTTTTTCTTAAGTTTAAGTGGGATCAAACCAAAACTACTTTGCTAATTTGGCTACTCCTTTTAGTCTCCATCAGCAACAATGCATTGCCTTTGTCCTCTTTCATATTTGACACAGATTAGTGTACTCTGGCAATGAAATTTGCTCTCCTTCCTTCGGGGAGACATGGACTTAATGAAAACAGATTGCAGGACTGGAAATACAAAGCATGCGCCAAGATTTAAAATCTCAGGAAAAAAAAAAACTACAAACAACAAAAATTGATTGCACTGAAACTGAGGTTGCATATTCGAGCAGGGAAAGGCCTCGGTCATTGTGGTCTTTATCTCAGATACTGTTGGCGAGTCATTATGAAGTAGGCTGAATTAGAACTGATCTTGGGAAATTTTTCTTTCCCATTATTTCAACTGTTGTCTCTCAGAGGAAACAGCTTATTCCCTTTCAGTATTGCTATGATGTAGTTTCACCTCAGCAACGTCACTCCTCTTCATAGGCAAACATCCCCTCCCTCTTATCGGAAATCTCACGTAATCATACAACTTTTTTTTTTGGGACAGAGTTTGGGAGATTTAGTTTTGCCGTCAAGCAACGTCAAATCAGCATCTTGCTAACGTCACAACAAATTTGAGCTGTCGAGTGTCTCTTGGACCAGAGAGCTGCGGCTGCAGCCAAGTTAAAGCTAAGATAAACAAGGCTGAAAACAGCCATGTTTCAAGGAAAGGAACTGAGCAGAACGAGAAGCTCCTGACCTTTCTTGTTGCTGTTTGGGTTTGGATAATGGCCAGACTTTGAAACCCAGCAGTTTGCTGACTATTATTATTTGTCATGGCATCCTTAAGGACACGGGAATGGGTCAAATCAAGTGGGAAGTCTTTACAGGAACTTTAATTTCTCATGCTTACTCAATATCTTCCTAACCGTATGGCACATTCAAGCATTTGACTCAGTACCCATGTCAGTTTCCTCTTAATGTTCACGTAATGATTGTTGTGACATGGCAATAGACCACAACTTTCAAAATAAAAGCCAGCCCCCTTTTTTTTTTTTTTTTTTTGCTTTTGGATGTGTAATAAAACCATGTCATTAAACCTAATCCAGGGATTTTGTGGAATTGCCCAATTCCAAAGTTCTGTCTGGTGATGGTTCAAATATTAAAATGTCTAAACAGATGTGGATACATTCACCTGACCAGGATCTTTAGCTGCTGTATGGACTGATCCTGAGCTGTCAGATAAAATGCTGTGATGTCTGTGTGTGCGTACCAGCTCTTGGGAAGGAGAGCATGGTAGATGGTGTGGTTTGCAAAGTTGAAAAGAGACCACTGGTTGCATTCTTTCTCTTCTTTCTCCGTCTAACAGTCAATGTTTTATTCAAGCCACAAGTTTTAGTTGCCAAAACACCACCAAACCTTGACCGTAGTGGTTAGAGATCAGACAACAGCAATATGAATCAATTTTTTTAACAGACGTTTGCTTTTTGGATGACTCTTACAAATATCATCATTCTCAGAAATCAGAAAGGCAATGGCAAACTAATTTAACATATTAGGGGTTCATATTATATCCCGGTTCATTACAACATTTTCTGTGACACAGTCTTATATTCTTATTGTAACATACACTTGAATTAAACCAGTCATGCTCGTAAACACTTGGATACCATGTTCACCCTCACCCCCTTGTGTTCTGTGTTGTCTTCCCTCCTTGCTCCATTCTTACTGACCACCAGCCTCCAGATGGGTGGATGTGTTTGCCACAGGGGTAAACAACCAGTGTCTGGGGTTGGCTCCTGGACTCCAAACCCCTCTCTCCCCATGTCTTCACGGGCCGTTTGAGGAAGACTTGGTGAAGCCACACGCTTTTTAACATGTTGTTTTTTGCACCGACAGCCTGGAGTAATTTTGAAGGCAGGGAAACAAGGATTCATAATCACATGTTCCCAGTTGGTTTAAGCATTCAAAGACCTCCAAGGTCAGCGGCCCAGCCCTCGTCCTCTAGGGAACCGTTTCTCCTCGTGTGATTTGTTCCATAAAATAAAACAGCATGTTACTGAATACACCAATTCCATTTATGCATCCTCTCTTTTTCAGTTGTTTACAAAAATCTTCCTGTACACTACCAGGCCATCATCTGGACTCACAAGGGTGTTTTAATGGGACCAGAGCATAACAGTTTATCTTGGCCGTACTCTTCTTCATGTACTCACTTCCTCCTTGTGTCGCATTACTTTTGGCCCTGACAGCTTTTGCTTCCTCATCCATCTCCCTCGCCTTCCATAGTTGTTTGCCCTCACGTTTTGTCCTTGTCTCAACTTTAATTAATCTCTTTCTTCACTCTCTCGCATCCAGCCAACAATTACTTACTCACTTATCCATCTTTACTCACTCCCGTTCAGTTTTCACAACAGAACTGTGATAGGAATCTTGTGTCACTTTTGCCCGCAGAGCCGCAATGTGTGAAGTCCATTCACCCCCATATTAGGCTCAGTCACTGTCCTGTTTAAGAGGGAGTTCAATGTAAAGTTATGCTTCTGCATGTTAAGATTGTCTCTCGAGGCTTAATGCATAAACTTTTAAGACCCTAAGAAAGTTGACTATAAAGCCAGATGGCCATAAAGTGAAGAATGCTTTGCAATGAGGTTCAGTGGGGTAAAATCTTACTTCTTAAGCAGTAAGTTCTTCACCATTGTTGGAGAAGAAGAAAAAGCTTCTGCTGATGGGAAGAAACAAGAAAGCACAAAAGAGAGAGGACACAGCATGCATGTCTGCGTGCGAGTTATCTTCGCCACAGAATTTCGTTTGCGTGCACGTGGGGGCTCATTGTGCGCTCGGCTGTGTGTGAGTGTGTGCTCTCATCGTGTCCTCTCCCCTGTGTCCATTATGGTGATAAGGCCTCCATTGAAGTGCTGCCAGCCCACAGATAAAGAGCCACAGAGAAACTTTCTGTGAACATGCCGCTCCTGCAGACCCTCACCACCCCGCCGGTGCCAGGGTCCCATCAACATCCCCTTCGAAAAACTCCCCATCCCTGCAGACGACATTTCTAATTTTCTCCTGTCTCTTTTTTTCCCCCATTCTTTGCCTTAGACCATTCATACCAGACTCTACCTTTGAACTGAAAGTGACACACTCATCATACAAAATGACTAAACTTGACACTTAATTTTCTATTTTCACTTAACTCAATACATTCTTAGAAAAAGAGAACTTCCTCATTCCTCCTTTATCTCCTCCCAGTGTGATTAAACTCGTTGTTACACCCTTGTCTTTGCACCAGCCAGCTCTCTGTTGGCTACTTGCTGTCTGCAGACAAGAGGAGGTGACCACGCATGGCTAAACCTTCACAAACACCTGACACATCACAAGTTTTTCTTCAGCGCACACACTCCTACTCACTCATGCTCACATAAGGTCATACTACACTACGATGCACATGCACACATGGTTATAAATGCATTCAGCCAAGCAATGAACATTATCCTCCCCGTCACACACACACAGAAACACACAGTCTCTCTCTGCAGCTATCTGAGTCAGATGCATGTGTGTGTAGACAGTAGGTGCTTTGAAGTGTTACAGGGTGGGTTGGAGCCACGTATTGAGGGCGCAGCAGGGAGGCTGGCGTGCCAGGCTGGTCCTCCTCAATGCCTGTTTCCTCAAAGGACCCCAGAGACCCAGCATGCCCTCTGGTGCTGTTTAGCAAGGCCTGCCAACAATAAGGCATATTAAAGCACTTAAGGAGGCACAAGAACTGGACTGAAAGTCACACACAGAAGGAAAACCTAATGTTTCCCAAGTGTCCTCGACTGATTGTAAACAACATGGACCCAAACTTTGTTTTTAAGCTTTTAGAGACACATTCTTAGGTGAGGTGTTAATTTCTCTGCCATAACAGGTAAGTGTGTGTCATCAGGAATAACCATAAAAAACATGCTCCATTTCCTATGAAAAAAACACATAGAAAAGCACACTATGCTAGTTATACTGCTGCAAAAACACAACCTTATTTATGACTGAATAACAGCCCCAAGAGAGGATTCTATTTTAATATATCTCATGAATGCAAGAAATCCAGAGACACAGAGCATTACAGAGCAATATCTCTGCAGACAGGGCCTTTTACTGTATTTTCACGGTTACTTAGAATTGTAAAAACAAGCAGAGGAGTTGTCAAAATATAAACAGAAAGCTTCTCTCTCCTCTAAGAACATGAAGAGTTTCATTCCAACAACCTCTGACCTCTTTTATATACAGAATTACAGCTGACAGGAGGCGGTGGAGAAAGTTTTGGCTGTTCAGAGACTTATAAAGCATTGTGAAATCTTGTTATCATCTTATCGTGATTACGGGTGAAGAGGCTCTTTTTCATCATGAGTTGCAGACACAGATTTTCACATGTTCAGACATATCCTCTTCCTAGGTGACATCAGACGTTTGTCATGACCCAGATAGAGCTCTGCCAGCACATGGACCAACACAATGCTTCACTCTGGTTTTATTTGTCTGTGGGATCTTCTGGACCGATGGAGGGCTGGTGGAAGAAATGAGAATCACTATGCTCTCTGTTTGTCAACACATTTCACACTAATTCAGACACAATATTGCCAAAATATTTGATCCAGGGTCTGATCTGTGAAGCCTAACTTGATGAGGGAGGTGCAGACGATGGGTCCAACATGCAACAACTTCAGGACACTCAGAAAGGTACAGGACCTGTGGCTTGGTGAGTTAGAGGATTGTTTGGGATCTCTGAGGTTGTGAGTTCAAGTCTCACCAGAGGAGTTCAATTTTACAGTTTAGCAGTCAAAGCCAACGCTCAAAGGCTCTGACGCTTAAGTTTTGAGCAACAGAGCTGGTGGCGCAGTGCACTGGAAGACTGTCTGCTGTTCCTGAGGTTGACAGTTCAAGGCTGATGGGTGTTTTGGAGTCTGGCGTCCAAACTGAAGAGTTAACAGGGCGCCAACAAGTGGGGGGGGCTGTGTCAGCCAGTGGACAGGTTCGAACCTGCTTGGGCACCTGGGTAAACCCACATGCTCGTTTTATAAAGTCATTAAAAATATCCTTAATTATTATTTTCTTTTAAGTTAATATAAAGTGTATAAGTACTTAAAGTAAATATAATTTATCTAATATCTATAATATGTTTTTATTT
>OMNW01009733.1:0-19985 GCA_900303245.1 Selene dorsalis | reverse complement strand
TGAACTGGAAACTATCGGTGGGTTTGCCAATTTGAGACCTTGCCAGTAAACCTTGAATGATTAATCGTCTGTGACTGGATTGAACAGAATGGAGTTCATACAGGGTAAGGCAGTACTCTTAACAATCAAACTTTATTCCCTTATTACATCCTCCTGTCATTCACGTGGAAACAAATCACTGACAATTGTTGATGTGTCTAGTGGCGGCATATAAATCAAACAACAACTACAGATTTGCGACAGGCCAGACACTGCCAATTATTATGTATCCGTATGTGTGAATGCACTGTTAGAACTGAGTGGATCTGTGACAGGAAGGTTATCAGCAAAGGCAAACAAGACCTAAAGGAAACAGACAAGAGAAGCCACGAGCTAAAAAATGCAAGCAGAGCAGAACGAAGGCTGGAATGGCATAACAGACAATCTGGTGGAGAGGCCAGTATGGATACACACTGGGGCTGATGTGGAAAGGTGTAGACAGGTGTGGCTTGATGTGGAAATTAGAGGCTGGTGTGGATACAATGTGACTAAGTGGACAGCTGCAGAAGGGAAAGCACTGGAAAGCTCTGTTATTATACAATAGCACTGCATGTCAGAAGTCAATCAGACAGTCAGTGGGGTTACAACTGTAGCCTTTGCGCTTCTGCGCCATCTGTATGGAGGTGATGAGTGTTTACTGCCCGATAGATGACCTTGCCTCACCTTAGCTTTTGCTGAATTGCTGCCACTAATTAAAACTAGAAAAAAAAAGTCAGTTATCAATGCTAATACCAAGGCCACAAGGGGAGATAAGGAATATCTCATGCTCCATCAGCCCTCATCAAAGAAACATGTCTTTCATCTTAGACCAGCAAGGTGAGGGGAGTGAGAGGCCACCACATGATAAACACTCTGCAACCACAGCATGTGCAAGAGGCGTGTGAACAAACACAGATACTAAGAAGTCATTTACACAATGGCTGATGTATGCGTGCACACCCTCATGCCTACATATTGTCATGCACACATGTGCATCTATACATTCACCACAGAGTCCATGGACTCCTGCCCCTCTCCTGGCAGCAGTGGTTCTGAGCTAATCCCAGTGAATCTTCTTTTAATGAAGTGCGGGGGTAAAAAGTGCACACTCTCCCTTGCTGACAAGTCAGTGCTCCTCTGCCTTTCATCATTTCAGTAATGGCTCCGACCCCCCCCACTGAGTAGTTTACTTTTAATCCGTGTTGATGACGCATATTACAGAAGATTTGATATTGAGTGGTTTGTCTGTCAACTCTTTCCTCAGCAACGCTGCCACCCACACAGCATGACTGTACAATATCTGAATACTCAAAACCTTCTTTAGCAGGTGACACTGGTTGACACTGTTATGGTGGCTGAACTCAAAGTAGATATGTTAAAATCAGGGTTAGCACGCAGGATTAGAGACACTCCAAAGACATGAAACTGAAAGCAAAAGGAGAAACTACCGTTATATCGCATCTATACTGTACACCTAGAGTGTGGCTTTCCATTCTGCTATTATGGCTCCCTGCTCCCCTCACCCACATTTCTACTTCAGTCTTAGCTACAGATGCAAAGATGGATGTTTTTTATGAGACCTCTCTGCTCACTCCAGGGTCATAATGAAGAGGGGGCTGCTACTGCCATGATTTACAAAAAAAGATGACCAGCACCTGACGACTGCTGCTGCAGATAGTTTCACTGCAGTACTATGGACATGACTAACAAAGATAGCATGTAAATTATATATGTAAATATGAAAGGACAGACCAGACACAAGGGAGGAATGGAACAGCTATATATACAAATCTATAGGCTGTTAGTGCAGTAGGTCTAGGCTGCCACTATAGAACTAATCATCATTATTGTGACTGTAATTGCAACTGTGTTGTCATGATTAAATATAGAGATGAACTGCAGAATTACAAAAAAGCACACAGTGTGAAAGGGTTAGCATGTCCTGTAATAATCAGACTTCGCCATGGAGTAAAGACATTCGCTATCCACAGCAATGTACATGCACAAATGTGTTCTTGATGTTTAATTGTTCACTGGCAATGTTGTTTTGGAAAACAGCTCGATTCATTATGCTTTACAAATGCAGGAAATGCTTGACTAATTTGCAGTGGCCCATTCTCCGAAAATACCCAGTGTAAGAACAGATGATGACAAAAGATAATCCTACTTCATACTGAATAATTCTGAATGGGTTAATGTGGAATTAATTCTTAAATTCACAACAAGAACAAAAACAACAACAGAAAAAAAAATCTTGCATATAGCATTGCTGACTAAAAACATATCAGTTGTATTTTTCACTTCAAAATGGCTTATTGTATGGCCACTATTTGGAAAAGGTAACATCCACTTTAACAGCCAAATGAATGTCAGAATTAATTAAAATTCAAAGAACACCCACGCAACATCCGTGCTCCGCAATTTTTTACTGTGACATTTCCACTGAGTTGATCCTCATTTAATCTGGTTGACACGATACCTGCTGTGTTCTGCCCAGGACATATTCACATGGATGCACACTCTGATTATCTTAACACAAGAGTGATTTTGAGCAATTTGGGTTTGCAGACCACAAGATGTACCTCTAAACACCTATTATCCTGTGGAAGATACTTAACATCTGTTAAAGTTATGACTATTGAGAAACTAAGTACACTAGCTGCTGTTTCACGTTAAATATCATCACTTCTTTTTGTGCCTGCAGTTCAAGGATCAAGGTTACAAAATCAGGACACATTAGGACAGAACAAATGATAAGAGTGTCACGTCAAACTTGCTGCCAGCAGATACAGCAATTAAAAAGAAAGAAAGAAAATGTGTGATGGCTGTCTTAAAATACACTAAAGAAAAGAAAAGGATACTCTAGTGAGCCAAATGCGTGGGGAAAAAACACTTGTTATCTATTATAAACTTAAAAAAAAAGACTACACAAAGAAAACAGCACCACCTACAGACCCACAACCTTCATCTTGTTTAAATCCCATGCATAGGTTTTGAAAACAGTACTAGCATGATGACAGAGCAGTGCTCATACTGTGAAATACACTGTTTTGGATGCACACAACTTGGCCGCAGTGACGCAAAAGCTCTCTCAAGAGGTGACAGGTGAGCAAATCAGAGCAGCTCCGAGGAGCACACTGTAGCTTTGTCTTTGCAGTCATGACCTCTCGGTACAGTGAAAGCTTCCTGTAGACATGACTATCAAGTACTAAGTCAATAGGATGTGGTCATTAGGAAAGAAATAGAATATTTATAACTCAAACTGCTGCTGCTGCTCTGCAATAAATCAAAATATATGTTTTTTTACTGTGTCTGAAAGGGTCAGTCTGATCAACCTTATGACAGCTGCTCATGAGCTGCATTATGGGAAACTCCAGCTTTGACTCTCAACCCCAATTTCTTACTTCATGACAACTGTACATAGAGGGAACTTTTCTTTAACTCAGGTTCAAATCTTATTAAGGCTCACTGTTGTGCATAATTAAGGGTGAGCTGCTTTGAGTGACAGTTGGGCGAGCATATGAGACAGCCCACTCTGCACTCAAAAACCTTGTACTTTTTCACACATGTAAATATTACAACTTACAGAAAATGAGGTTTTTCTTTCCAGAGACAGTTTAGACTGTCCCTACGATTTCTCATTTTATCCTGTGTCGTGAAGCACTTTGAGATCTGTGTCCACACGAACCCTATCATCTAGTGTGAGTGCTTCTATTGATTACCTTCTTGACATTTGATGAGGACCATGAGTGAGAAGCAGCAGCTTTGCTGATGATCGTTTACAGGTACATCTTGTGATTCATGAATTATTGACACCGTGTGTGCTAAAAATAGCACGGCCATGTGTTTTGGCCATGTGGACGCAAAAGTGATGTGGTGCTGCAGAGGAGCCTCACCACTCACAGTCAGAGAGATGAACCAGCTTCTTTGCTGCTCTTTTTATTGAGGAAACATGTTAATTTACTCTGTGTAACTGTGTATTCTGATGCTTTTTTTTCTTTACTCTTTCCTATTACTTTAACAGAATCACAGCCCTTGTTCAGTGAGTTTATTGTTAAGGGTTTTGCAATGAGATCAGTTAGCACAGTCCATCTGCCTTGATATTTTGTCAAGAAAAATGTGCCTCATTCCAAATAGCCAAACAGATAAAAAACGATAGGAGTGCACTTTGTTTATTTGCGAGTACTATTTGTTGGTCCCTGTTTACTTGAACCAAAACCATCTTTTATTTGTGGATGTTTGATTTAAATTCAGTCTGCTGGGCATTTCCAAGCCAATCGAAGTGCTGCATAGAGGCCAAACATAATCTTCCCTGGCAAAACACCCACAGCCCCAGATCACTTTGTATTGATGCATAGTAATAAATTTACCTTTAATTCTGCTTTTCCAATTTATTTTTTTCCCCCTCTTCATTCTGACTCCTCAAGGATATCATGCAATACAGAGTGAAAATCCTCAGCAGAGTCTAAATATTGTTAACCTGTTCATCAAACAATGTGTTCAATACATATTTATGGGTCATATATCATCGGTCAAAACATTTTACTCAATAGAACATTTGGGCAATCATTGAACTAGTCTACAAAGAGCCAATTCATCTCTCTGGCTGCTTGCACCTCTTGAGCACGGCACCTGGAGCCACATTATTCAGGGCATCCACCATGTTCAGAGCTATTAGACAAGGCACAGCAGTTCAAACACCATGCTGAGAGCTGGAGCTGTGTTTAAAATTCAAACACAGGGAATTCCTTTACTGTCAAAGTGAAAAGAACAATGTCTGCGCCAACGAAATAATCAGACTGTGAAGATTAAAGTTTAAGTCATACTCACTTCATGGGTGCAGAACAGTTCATTGTGCTTAGACTTGAAAAGTGGTTAATTCAACTTAACAATGGGAAATATTTGAATGCTAATGTTGCTCTCTATTTGCTGTGTACCTCCTGTGATATTTACTACCATGATAGCCTTTCTGCTTATTTCACTGGTCCCTAAATGCTGACTGACAAATAACTGAGAAATGTAACTGGAGAGTGTCAGAATGACAGTGATCAATTAGCAAAAATAGTTGCAGATTACTTTTCTCTCAGCCCACTCATCACTTAAATTAAAAAGACTGAAGTGAGCTTTGAAGGTGATACAGATAATTTAGAGATAAAACAGCACTAACACAGCAAGAAAAAACACAGAAGATGGGCTTAACATCACTAGTTTTTTTTAAATTCACAAACATGGAATTAATGATTAGCCTAGTGAACCAATGTGCCCGTAAGGCGCAGAGAACTCCATCATTTTTGATGTGCGGTTTTTTGTTTTATTTGTTTTGTTTTTTATTTAAAGTAAAAACACAACTCCTACCACCAGAACAGCTTTACTTCAGTCAAATATCTGTCTAACTAATTCTCCAATCTGCTGAGATTTTGCATTAACAAGCGATCAAACAATCTGTCTTGTACCAGACAGTCCCTTTAGAAATTCCTATCATGACATGCTGAGGCCTAGAACTAGTAATTAGTGTGTCTCTTCTCGGCAGCAGATTGTTAGTGATATTTTGCTCCAATGGAAAAAAAAAACCTTTCAGAACTCCACACGAGCCCAAAAGCTGTCATCGTCTAATGTTAGCTGCCCCAAAAACAGCACATCTCCCTGTGAGCCATCTCTTAACAAACCAGCATGTGTTTTAGTATAATCACCCACCCTCCTATTAGTACAACATACAAGATTATTTCACAGGTTAGGTTTGTACCTGGTACTATAAATCATTTCTGCACACTGGGGAAATTATTTATTAACAGCACCTCATTAAAACCCTCATATGTAAGCAGTCTAAATGTGCATCCCCAATCCCAAAGTCTGGGGAATATAACAAGACCATGTTTATAGCCAACTTCACTTCTTACCAGCTCGATTTCTTTTTGTCTTTTTGCAGATTCTCCACATCACCCCATTGTTTTGACAATGAAATATTAAGCATCACAGTCTGGCAGCTTCCCTGAGATATTTTCTTACACTGTCATAAATTGCCATAACAAGCTCTAATTACACCGCCATTCCAAACCATCAATCTATGCTTATGCTAATCTTCTGAACTGATGTGTTGTCTTCAGCACAATGTTCTCTGTTGCTCAGGAGTCCTCTAGTGACCTCAATTGTGATTAAATGGCACCATTATACAATGGTGTATTGTATAGCCACACACACAGACACATACACACTTATTGTATGTGACCCCTAGAGAATTAAGTGCCTTTACTAGAGCTCACCATTAGCTGCTAATAGTGGCATTATTTCATAGAGGGTGACAACTTGGCAGCATCAGACATAATAAGGATGGTTATTGCTGGCTATTTACTATAAAGATAGCCTTGGAGCAAGATATGCCATGAACTTGATGCTACCACGGAGCCTTAAATTCCATTATTGGACAATGGGAAATATCAGAGTGGGAGTTTTATAGAGAAAATAACTCTCTGAACTTGGCAAATATTTTCTTGATGAAGGGACTTTACAGGAGAAGACACTGTGTTGGAGCAGTGAAAAAGTAACATGACTTATAAAATGTACATGAAAGTATGCCTGATGAAATCAATAGTCAATCTAAGCATGTGGTCTCATACATTAAAAGGTACGTTAATGCATGACAGTAAAAATGAGATTAAGGAAAATGGCATGATAGTGAAGCTTTCACGTTTCCTGCTGAGCACATTCACATTTAACGAGTAGGCTATGGAGCACTGAAAACTAGTGTCAATACTGTTTTTCATTTTTATAACTTTCCATCAGCCTCAAATTAGAAATATTCAGCTTTCCCTCCAATTATTTTGTTCTTCTACAGGTAGAAAAGCCACCGCCATCATTCATCTGATGCTTGTGGGTTGACAAGGAGGACTAATAGTGCTATTACAGCAATGTAAAAAAAAATGTACTCTCATATTGCTTGACTCATACAAAATGTAAATTTAGGGAAAATCCATGAGATATTGAATAAAGACAAGCAAAAAAAACAGCATAAATAAATAATAATAAAGCTTTACCAGATCAAGGCTACATCTGCAGTGATACAGTTTAATGTAGATAGAGTAAACAATCTGCTACCTGTTTACACTTGCTCATAAGTTGCACAAAATACTATAATGAGGAACAATGAACAATGAGGAACAATGAAGAACAATGACGGTAGCATAGTGCTGTATTTACTTGCACAACAGCTGCAATAGCAAAGGCATCAAGGCCAGGACTGACCTAACAGAGTTGTTCATGATTCACATAGGTTCCACCAATTCTAATTGGTTCAAAGGTTCAATCGGGGAGCGACTGTGTGTTATTTCAGAAGATCTCAATTTTTGCACGTCCTGACAACAACACTCTCAGTTTTCAGGGCTAAAAAACTGAAGCAGCAGGAGGAAAAGAATGGCAGAGATGACATATTGCAAGAAAGGCTGTGGCTTGAATTCAGCACTTGTACACTTGGTTTCTTATAAATCCAAATTCTAATTTGTGTAATTGCTTCTTTGGAATATAATGTCGTCTCTTTAAGGCAGGATGAGACATATTTCACTTCAGGATAAGAGACAGTAACTTCCCACAGGTGTGGAAATAATACGTTTGTCATGCTGGAATTGATTTCACTGGACAGTGATACATTCATGAGCTGTGGTCACGGAGGAACCTTAATAATATTGGTGGAAAACAACATTGACTGGCCCGTATCGGATTTTTAATAAAACACCAAATTAGCCTTATTCATTAGACGAAAAATGATAAACACAGTACATCCAACCTGGTACAGTGGATGTGTGTCAGAGAGGATGGCAGAGAGAGGGGAAAAAAACTGTGTGGAGATGATATCTGCTGTTCGGTTGTTCTAATTTCAAGGTTCTGGACGTGCTGGAGATGCTTGGCTAGTGGACGGTGATATTGCTCCTGTGTTGGCGCGGATGTAACCCCCCCACACACCTCCCACATGAGATGTCATCAGATTTATGGTTATGGATTACTTGCAGATTGTGTCACAGTGGCTACAGATGTTGAGTGTCACTGTGGGAGAGAGGGAAAGCGAGAGATTGGAGAAAGCGAGGGAACTGTTGCCCAGGGTATACTTGAAGAGATTCACTCCATTTGCACATCCTTGTCAGGCTGAATCCCACAGTGCAGGATGCTCATTTTCACTTCATAGCTAACTAACAGGCCATGCAATATAGCTATCTGCTCTCAGAGTAGTCTCCTCCTTTTTGAAGGGGCATCTCACCCATAATCTTTCACCCCTAATGCTCCTATTTCTTTCTTACCTTGGATAGGATTAATCTTTTTTTTATACTCCTTGGCAACATTGTCTTTGTTACAATATTCAGTTGTGCTTCTCTGTTTGGATTTGAATTCTCATAAAGCCAGATTCACCCCTCTAAGTACAATATTAAACCTAATTATATGGAAGCAATATTGTTATTCCAAAATATCCTTGAGTGAGACTTGGGGGCTTGCTTCATATGCTTCACTTCATGAAGCTTTAATTAACACAACAAAAGTTCATTGTCCTCCTGATGCCATCACTCAGTGGACAATTTCAGATGTGAAAACTGTCACAAACTTCCAATCCAAAAGTTTTAAAATGAAAGATGGCAAAGTGAGACAAACAAGCAGTGACAATCTGTTAACAGCTAAGTAGTATTTGAAAGATGGGTTGTTTTATGTTGTTTTTTTTTGTTGAGTCAGCCTTGTTATGAACAAGAGGGTGCTCTTTGAAAGCAATACCAAGCTGTCTCATCTTGAGTGCATCTTATAAAGTGCCCAAATGACTGAGAGTGAGACAAAAGATAATTGAAGGCTGAATTGTTGGAGATGTTTCTGGGGTTGCAGAGGACATGTTAGAATTGCAATGTGACAACCTGCTGATCTGGGATCCTCCTGACTGAAAATGTATTGCTTTTATCTCCCTGGTTACTATGTTTACCCACCATGGTTGCACCACCTCCTCAGCATCT
Organism: Selene dorsalis; assembly: GCA_900303245.1. Taxonomy (NCBI): domain Eukaryota; kingdom Metazoa; phylum Chordata; class Actinopteri; order Carangiformes; family Carangidae; genus Selene; species Selene dorsalis. The sequence goes on along the minus strand of OMNW01009733.1, from coordinate 10,989 downwards.
ATTGGTCATGTCTGACATACTGAAGCCTGCACAGGAACTAAAGGGTCAATTTCATATTCCTGTCACTGAGGTTAAAAAGAGCCAACCCGGAGGACAGCTGGTCAGGCTGAGTGGAAATTGACAGAACAGATGAAATAACATTTGGCTTTTGAAATGGTAGGCCTGGCCTGGCATTTAGTGACATTTGCCTTGCTACAGAGACACATTTGGAGGGTCAGGGGAAGACAAAAATGAGGATGGAGGAGTGTAATTATGGACTGACCATTCATATGGGACCTATTAGCTAGATGATCTCCAGACAGCGCAGTGGATGGTGAGTAATGTTAAATGAAGTTGTGACATGTCACTTATTTCTAAATTCCTCCTTCATGCAACCTGCATGATTAATGGAGCTTTAATGAAACCCAAATACAAATGTGAAGTAGGTGCTTCACCAAACAAGATCCTGACAAAGTAATAACATGGCAGCAGTCATGCCAACAGCATTTGAATTGCAGTTTCAGACGTATGCCTTTGCTGAACCCTAGTTATTAAAGCTGTACTGATCGATATTTCTTATGTTGGCACTGGATGAAATGAGAGTGTGAAATGTGAAAGGTGTCACTCTTGGGTACGAACAATCACGAGTATTATTGCCCAAATCTGCACTGGCCCTCAGCTTTACCTCAGCATCCTTCAGCTCAGTGTTTAGGTTTTTATGATTCCCCCTCTCTGCTCTCATCAACCAACAACATGAGCTGTTCTGAGCACAATATATATATATATATCAAATTGATTTCATGCTGTTGTAACAGAACCAAAAAAACAAACAAACAAAAAACAGACAAAGTTGGCAACTTTACAGTAGCCACTAAGGCGCCCCATATTCCACTCAAAACAAAGCTGAAAGGGAAGTGAAACATGACTCCAACTGAACTTTAAGACACAATAAAGGTGAAATTTTAACAATTTTTTTCCACTGCCTCCTTTGAGCAAAACAAAAATGACACAACATATTCAGATTGGGAGTAGTACAGATAGAATATATTGTAACAAGAGCTGCAACTACTTCCTGGCTGTAAGACTAGACTGACAACAGCAGAGCAGCCAGTCACTCTCATTTTACCACCTCACAATGTCTGCGTGTACTGTATGGGATGGCAAAGCTGGAGTGATAAAGGAGATTTGCACTTTATTTCCCAAATGGCAGGGTAGATAATAAAAATAAAAAGACAAATAAAACACAAGTGGAAGCCTATGGTAATAGGACTCAGGTTAAAAGACAGAACAATTATGGATTTTCTAGGCAGAAACTTCGACTCAGCCATGCCCCTCTGTCCAGGTTCCCACCTGCTGGCTGCTCCAGTTACCCAATCATCCCTCTGTGTACAGTATATACCTCAGCGTTTCCACTCTGCAGTTATCTGATTGTCTTTGTGTTCCTTGCTGTGCTCTCCACACCTAAGTTTGCTTATCTTTCTGATTGCTGTTCCTGACTGTTTGCCTGCCACCTCTTGGTACGGTTACCTTTCTGAATTGTTTGCATTTTTTTTTAAATCAAGTGAAGACTCTTTACCTGCCAACATAGACTCTGTTGTACTTCTGGGTCCTGTGTTTTCTCAAAATAGTGAGAAAATGACGATCTGAGCTGAAGACGAGACGCCAGATTTTTAAATCCGTATCGGGTCAGATCTGGATCACAGTGATCCACCCTGCCAGTGTTTTGAAATACTCAGATAAAGTCAGCAGGATCACCTTGATCCATGACTGAGAAAAGGGGGATCTCATTATCCAGATTACTCTGATCCAGATTACAAGTTTTGAAATACTGGGCCCTGATGTTTAAAATTTTCACTAGATTATGATCCAGGCTTATGTTCACTGAAGTATTCTCCACCTTTTGCCTCCAATCGATAATATCCTGTCTAGCTTTGAGTTGGGGGGAGATGTTCCGCATTGCACATTCATCTTTTTCTCATCTGACCTTTAGAGTAGCAGACATCATGCTTAAGAAAATATTCTGCAAATCAATGAAGACAGCACTTTTTTATTAACCCTTTCTTCAATATCAGACCCTATTTTTCTCTCAGTTCATGCTTGATTGAACCAAGTCTTGGCGTGTATCCTTGAGGCTTTCTTTGTGCAGCACAACCCAGGGCTGTCTTACAAGAGCTATGATCCCAGAGGAAGTTACATTTTTCAAATGGCTGCATCTTTAAAGGACTTACATTACCTTAATCTTTGTAATGGATAGCAAGATTTAATCATTGCCATTTGATCTAAGATTTCTGCTAATGGTTGAAGCAGCCTTTTGTGTTCATAATTCAGTAGGTGAAGCTAATTTGATTACCTGATGATAAATATTAAAGCACCAAAGAATTCAGGCCAAAGATTTTTCAATTACCAAGGCTACCTGTGAGAAACAAAAGCTATATTCTGCCAAGAGGAGGCATATTTTATTTATGTTTCTATTTCTTTTCAGTTAAAAAAGGGCATGAAGTACAAAAACAAACCTAAAGAATTAAGTTGTGTTGGCATTTCTACCTCGAAGGACCCCTACAATAAAATCTGACAGCATACAACAGAAGACATTGCCAGCGTACATTATCATAAGTCAGGTGATTCCTACCACCTGTTCACTCTTGTGGACGCACTCATTTCATGTCTCTGTTATGAGTTTATCTCTGGCTGGCAGAGGTTGTTGTGTCACTCTGGCATGCACAGATCCATTGCAGGAGAACAAATTAGGCTTGACATGAGCACAGAGAGCTCCTCTGAATAAAGCATCTTCATTCTTGCACTGAGTTTAATACCAGCGAACATGAACACACTTCCCCATATGCATCCGTGTGCTTTTTTAGAATGATGAATGCTGTTTTGAGATCTGTTTCGGTTTCGATTTCAGATGAATTACTGTTGTGAATAGAAGTCTGGGTGTTTTCACAGGCTCCATTGTCAAGTGCCACCATAAAATGTAAAGACTTTGCTTCCATGCTTTTTGAATCATGAGACATCCCAAAATGTAGCATCAATCCAATATGACTACCTCTGCAGCACTCACCCATCATAACCCCCTTAATCATTATAAAACATACGTCACGCAACATTTTATTACAACCAATTTGATATGGCTTAATAGAATCCCGGCTGCTCATTTTTCAGACCCCGGCAACACAAAGCCAACACAACAAACAAACATTAAGAGAATTACTCCTGCTGTCCTATGCTCTCTTCAACCCTTTGCATGCTAAGGACATTACATTCCTTGACTTGAGGTCTTCATATTATTTGCTATGTAAATGAGGTAATATGAATCTGCTTTTATTTTTCCACTGTCAATTATGTAAATCAATGTAGTAATGAATGTGTTGTAATTACAGGGCAGAAAACAAGACTAAAGTTGAATTAAAAGTAACCTATGAACATAAAGGAAACATCATTTTCCCTCAATAAATCAATTAACAGTAGTGTGAAACAATCTTATTCAAGTACCCACATGCACTTGAGACCTCACATTGATTTGTTTGCACTGCACTGGTAAAACAAAACTACCTCTCCTCTCTTTAGACAGTGAATCAACTGCTTATCTTGCATCTCACATTTTAGTAATATTTCACTCATGTCTGCAAACTTTGCTTTAGGGGAAAAGGTAACTGATTCACACAACCAACAGCATCCCACCGGAAATTAAAGCAGAAGCAGTAATATAATATATGCGACGGGTTCAGATGAGTCCAGGAATAATGTTTGCTGCCCATCAGATATTTATTCAAGTACTTGTTTACTAGAGGAGGATAATCACTGCTGATGTTGTTGAACGCCTTAGCTGTTTGCCTCAAGCTAAACCCGGTGATTCACCATGATAAACCAGCAACAATCAAACAAATAAAATGTGACTAAAACATGCCATTTTCCTAAAAAAAGACTAAAGCTACATCAAAACCAGGTGCCCAAATTAACACTGCATGGTTCCTGCTACTCACATTTAGAGCAAACATGGACACAAGATTTTTTTTATTGCACTGGTTAAAGCAAGTTTACCCACAGTGCAGCACCGCTAGCACATTCCATTGCCTCAATCAGAGCTTGTCAGCTACCACTTTGATGGTGGGCATCGCAGATGAAGTACTTGCCAGGCAGTGTGTGACATCTCACAGCTGGATAACAACCCTGCGGTCAGCGATGTGGATTGAACCTGCTACTTCATGTTTAATTTGTCAGCCCCACTGTCTGTGTGCCAACTCGCCACACAGTTTAGAGTTTTTGTTATAATAAAATACCCCACAGGAGTTGATTTTTTAAGTAAGACATTCTCAGCTTAAATTATATGATAGTAACAATATAAACCATGATGAATAATAAATTTGACTTATATTGGTCTATCAAAGTAGATGCTGAAATTCTGACATTTACCTACAGACGCAATATTAATGGCAATGTTGTGTTTAGTGAAAGCCGATTGCTATGTTTTTGTGCTGTGCTTGTAGTCAAGTAGGAGGACTTCACATCACAGCATTGCCCCACGATGTCACACATTCACTTCAATATAGTGGATATTACATTCTAGGTAGCAACGTTTCTATCCTTTTTTTTATTTAAGCTGGTAATATGATTGAAAATGTGAATTAGATTGAGTGTTTCTGCATTTTAGAATGACATTACAGCTACCTTAGATACGCTTAAAAAAAACATGTTGTGCAACAGGGCAGCAATAGATTAGCCAAAAGGCAGAGTATACGATGCCTTACACTGAGCTGTGAGGAAAGGGACAAAGAGTTTGCAAACCACCACCAGCAGTGAAGATATTTAGATCAGTGTCTGTCCAACCTCTGATCAGTAATATCTGCTGAAGGATGTCCATGCACATTCTTCTCAAATTCTGGAGCATGTCAAGAAAGCAAGGATTTATTATTTTTTTGCTGAGAAGAGAGGCAGAGCATGAGCTGTGTAAACCGTTAGACTGGAAGTGCAGAGGAAGAATAAAAATCCCAAGACAGACAGACAAAGAAAATAGAGAATGATAGGAAAAAACTGCAGTCTGTTGCATTTACAACATTGTCCTGTACCACAGCAATAATGATATCCTGGGAAATACAAGCAAGCATTGTTTAGTTCATCTACCAGATTACACCTTTACAGTTGTTTCAAGTATTCTGCCTTGAAGTCTGACATATTCCATTATGGTGATTTGAGTGGATGTACCTATATTTTATTTTCATTCTCCAGAGCAAAGTAATAGCTACGTACATCATGTGGCATCTTTACAGTGTACTTATAACATACTTTATGTCAAACGACAAGTACGTACAAATTATCACCTGTATATAAACCATTCTGCCTTTGGCCTCAGTGGCACCTGAGGGAAATGTGCGAAAACAGCACAACATGAACAAACAGACTGATGTCAGTCCATCACACCCAATTCTGGCTCCACAGTGATCAGCAACTCAGCAGCGCTATTTGCCTTTAACTGGTAAGAGCAACTAGTTACAGCCTCATGATTGTATTGGCTCCACCACCCAATCAAGCTGCAGGAAACATGGTCACAATCTCTCCTTCCTGACTTTGACCTTTGACAACATGTAACTGAGATATTGCAACCTCGAGAATGTGACTGACATAACAGATGTACAGTATAGAAGGATAGATGGAAAACCTGATGACATAATGCCTTTGGCTCTGGCTTTCACTGGTGCAAAGGCATAAAAATAAGTTGTCAATCTTAATTGAAGAACTGGTGCCTGATGGCTCACTGCCATCATTTCATGATCACTCAGATTCCAGGAAAACAAAACAACCTACGCTGTGAAATTTCTCTGACTTAAAGACACTTGGGTGACCAAAGCCAAGTGTTACACAACATGTCTTGGCAGGGAAATTTCAAGAGGAGGAGTGTAAAGCAAGTCCGAGTCAAAGTTGAGTCTCCTCTAAAAGGCCTGAAGAAGAATCATGGTTGTAAGGAAGGACGAGTGTGGCTTTTGGACACAAATCATTTGTGAAGAGGGGCATTCAGTTTTAGACGCAAGGTCATATCCAGCTGCTTCCAACCCTGGTTACTCATGCCTTAAGAATATTTATTTGTGTGTGTGTGTGACTTTGTGAGTGTGTGTTTGTGCGTGCATGCGTGTGTGTCAGTTTGGTTACTCATGGGACCAGAGGTTGTTTCAGAGACAGACAGCTTTAACACACACACACACACACACACACACACACACACAGACACACACACACACAGATTAATCTCTGCCAGGACTCGCAGGGGACACTTTGGAACTAGTTTGTGAGAGGAAGGACAGAGGACATGCAAACCCAACTCACCAACCTGACATGTTTAAGCCTGGACTGTGGCCCAATGGTATAGATCATATGAGCATAGACTTAAATCAACACAGAGCTCTCTTATTGTACAGACCTCTGAAGTCAGCACTCTCAGAGGAGCTATTCAGAAATCTTCCATGACACACTTTACACAGAGTGAGGAACTTCACCTAAGAGAGTGTGACATCACACTTTTACGACCCTCCCAGGGATGAAAAAAAAAGAATGATGTTGTTTTTCTGACATTTGGAGTTTGTGCATTTTAAATCTCAAAATTTGACCTGGTGACTCAATTGACATTGCTTGAGGAGATTCAGACTTCACACTGTTCACTCTAAGATTCTCTACAACTGTATTTTTTCCCCACATTTGCTGTAGTGCTCCCCAACTCCTGTAAATAGACTTTGATGTGCAAATTTGGTGCAGAGCCCCAGTAAAACACACACACACACACACACACACACACACACACACACACACACACTAGCAAACAGTAGCAGTTGCACAGCATAGACGAAATAAATGCTCTTTAAAATAGCTGGCATTTTGACTAAGCTCTATCCAATTACAATGCTTTTTTAAAGCAATTTCACTATCCAATTCCTCCACCACTACATCCTCCACTCACTTATCAGTGTGTCATTCCTTGGGTTTGCTGTGTACAACATGAGCATATCTGATCAAAGATGCATTAATCATTGCCAGAGTTGTTGGTTGTGACAGATCCAAATCCTCATAGTTGCAAAGCAGCATTTGGAAACTAAAACTGCAATGCTACAAAGGAGCACGGGTTCTGCCGGGACACCACATATTCTCATTTGCATTATGCACAAGGTCAGTCCCAGATAACTACTCAGTTATGTTTTAAAACAAAATATTTTAATAAACTCAAATGTTCCCAAAACATCTCTCCTCCCACAGAATTCTGTACTTTGGTGACTCTGAGGACTCCTCGCCAGCTCTCCGAGATATTTCCCAAGAAAGGAGTCATTTTCTAATTCAATAAAGTTTTACTTCTTGTCCTGAAAGTCAGCCCAGATATGTCAGTCAAGGATTTTTGGGACCACTGCTGCACTGAGGTGCTTGATGAATACTGGCACTGAGCTAGGCTTTTATTCTGCAATTGAAACTGAGCGTAAATGAATATTTTCCAGGTTATTTTGAGTATTTTTAGGCTTTGTTTATTATTTTATAGACTTTGTACATGTGTCCATCATGTGCTCATCTCCAGGATAGAAGGAACATTTGGGGGTTATAAGTAACATGGACATATTCCACCTGTAAGACACCCCAGCTAACTAGTAGAATGATCTACAGAGATGGAACTGAAATAATACAAGCTGTAGATGACGGTGGGCTCAGTACAGCACTGCAAGGGTTTAATAATGTGTCATCTCAGTGAAGTGTGCATGAGTGTGTGAGTTCGTGTATGACTCTGTCATATTTGCTGCGAGACGACTGGTGGATCCCCTTTTTATGCTTCCTGCAGCAACACTTCAACACATGGACGTGACAGAACTCACAAAGAGTTGAGCCATGAATGGTCACAGCACAGCACACATTTTAGGAGGAGCTTGCATGTGTATGCTACCTATATTTGCATATGCACATGGTTCCTGCACAAGTACATCAGAATGTGCATATGCATAAGCAAGGGTTTGTTTGGGCCTCAAGATATAACAGAGCCAGTGCAGCAAAGGTACTTTGGTTCTGCCCTTGACCCAAGTCAATCTGCCATATCTAGTTCTGAAATTAAGCGCATGATGGCTGTGTGGGCCCAGCCCACGCACCTTCTGGCCACATGAGCGTCTTAACATCATATCCCACCAATAGCTGCTAATAATCAGCTAAACTGATCAGCAGCATCTGCGCTCAAACATTTATTTGGCCAAAAGACAATGGATATGGTTTAACATTCGTTAGTTATGTAACATCTCTGCTCAGTGTCAATGCCATAGCAGTCTGAAATCAGCTGAGTGGTACTAACTTTCAGGAAGAGTAGAAACAATTAGCTCCAAAGCAGCAGCAACACAGAGTTTTTACAGCCTCAGTGTGTGGCACAATTCAGGGAACAAGGATTGAAAGTCGTGATACAAATGGCAAGACAGATGGAGTCACAGAGATCATTCTGTCCGGGTGAATTCTGTTCATTGTGTACACAAGACTGTGCTCATAGTCTTACTTTTTTAGAGAACGGAAATCGAGAGACTGTTTTTGGTTCTTCTTCTTTTACCTGGTGGAAAAGTCATATCTGGGCTCTTTTGGTGAAAAAAAACATTCAGCATCCTGATCTCATAGGAATATTCTAAAAACAATCCTTCATGAATTTGGCACAGCCATAATAAATGATTTGATATGATACACATGATAATACCTTCTGGCAAAGCTGCTTGCATGCCTGAAGCCAGCACTATGCATTGGTTAAAATAAACATGTGAATCCAAGCTATTTTTAAACACAGCTGATGGACAAACTTTGGACCTTTCACAAAGACACACTGCATGCGGGGGCCTGGCTGAGAACAATACACACAATCCTATTAAAATGCCTCCAGGCAACAGGGGGAAAGCCATTGAAAATAATCTAATAGTATTTTGCTGAAAAATGTCATCCCATCTGATCTCATATACAAGAGGGACATGGCTCCTAAGTATGTGAGTAAATATGTGTGTGCATATATGTAAATATATCTATATATATAAGTCATTATATGACTGAATAAGTCATTATTCAGTGGAATAGTTAAGCTCTGCATCATGTTCATTGGCGTGCCACTTCTTTAACAGGGCAACAGGATCAGTCCTTTAACCAGGGCTGTTATGTCCAAAGCTTTGCTAGAACAAGCATCAGACCTTAAAAGCAAGGCAATGTCTGTTATATCTATTCTGCAGCATCAGTCACCTCAGCTAAAGCAGCCTTACTGTATGTGGCACAACTTCCTCAGGACTCAGACTAAAAGCAGGTAGACACAGGGATAACAGCACAGCCTGTCCACCAGGTGAGTAAATAGGTTGATGCAAAACACAAGAAGCCTCTTTGAAAGATGTGTATATTAATAGAGATCCCTCCAAATTCTGTTCTGGGAGGGAACTGCCTCATCCACAGAGTTGTGTTCACACCAATGAAACCCAGTTCTTGCAATTTACACCCAATTAGCACCAACAAAATGGGTGTTTGAGGTGCAATAGGCAGTTGTAAAAGGCCCACATGTTCAGCATGATACATTTTGCATCATTTCCTCACCAAGACTATTAGATTAGACAATGTGTTGTACCATCAGCTTAACTACAGTACTCTAGTAAACCATCAAATTTTATTTTTACTATGTCATGTGCTATCACATCTTCTGGGGAATACGAAATAAAATATACTGATTTTGACTTTTACAAAATAGAGGCTCAGAGGCTGCAATGACTTGCTATGGCCTTTCATTTGGTGCTGTGTTGGAGCTCTTGCCACAACACCCTTGAAAGATCTTAGAAAACCCCTGAAGGCTACTGGCAACTTGTCATGAAGAGCACTGGGAGCAAAAAAAGAAGTTATTCACCACTGGGTAAAATCTCAACTGCTGGCCATTGACGCTAAGTGCGGTAGAGCAATGATTCCCAGCCAGAGACACTTGCACCCCGCGGAGTTACTTCTGCTCCTGCTGGGAAGTACATGGAGGGAGTGTGAAGTAACTCAATTTCTCTGAAGAAACAGCAGGTTAAAGTCTGATGCAAGTTATTCATCCACACCCATGTCACACCTGAACACATTGTAGTCCAAAATTTGCAAACGTAGTGATGAAATAATCCAAAGAGTGGTTGTAATGTATAAATGTTCCTAATATAATAGATGGAGAGGTTGTGGAAATTGAATGTACATGTGTAGGATGTTAAAGAAACAAACAAGATGTGGACAGAAAGCCAACAGGTCATGTTCTGTTCCTGTAATTGTGGGGAAAAACATGCCCTGCAAACTAACCTGTATGATATGCTAATGACACATTATATTTAATAGTCAAGAGCTGATTCTTAAATACGAGACCTGCATGCAAAGTAGCTGAACATTAGCTCCCTAATCCTTTTAAAGCACATGGCATGGTATCGAAGTGAAGCAAATAGCAGAAATAGCACATGCTATCTGTTTAGTTTCATACGTCGAGGGTTATTTGTCCCCTTCTCTTGAAAGTGATGGTGGCATTAAACCTTTCTCAATTAGCCATCTGGGGGTCGATGGACAAATAGCACTCAGACTGTAATCATGGTTCCCCTACCTTACTTGCCAAATACTCACAAACCAGCTGGGCTCTCCAGCTCCCTACTCTCAAATGTCCTTATGTGCTTGATAATCACTCTATGGAAATGTTCACAAATCTGTCTGTGTGTGTTTGTGTGGATGTGTGTGTGCATATCAAAGTTAATCTTCTAGTGTGAATGGCTCTGTCTTTGAAAATGTGTGTGTATGTGTGTCTTTGTGAGGCCTGAACCAACCCTCTGTGCAATTGATGATCACCAAGTGAAAACATTTAGATTGCCGCCGTCTTGGTGCCAGTCTGGATTTAGCTGGCAATGAGACTATTCCACTTTGATTACCGCTTTGGCATTTAACCTGCATGGATAACGGGCCATCAGCAAGCGGAGGCTCTGTGGACCACCCAGTACGTGCACACACAGATACACAACACACACACACACACTTCAGATATTT
>OMNW01009731.1:0-25363 GCA_900303245.1 Selene dorsalis | reverse complement strand
CTATGTACTACCTGTTGGTATGGGTGCAAATTAGCACTTTGTTGTGAGGCTGCTTAGAAAGCTCTCTGGCTGCAGTAGCAAGGGTGAATGTCTTCCCAGTTCCAAATGGTCCGTAGATGAGAAGTGGTGCCACAAATTTTTGGCTAACATGAGTTCCTGTGATGAAGTCGATTGCTGACTGTTGCTTGTCATTCAGGTTCTCATAGCGGATGGTATTAACAGGAACTCCGCACTTTTTAAGGTCTGGTAGCACTCTGTTTGTATCAGGAAGGAGGTCTATGGCCTTGTGCATGGAGCAGAAGTTGTGGCGGTTTACCTGAAACTGCACTTCCATTTGATATGATTTGTTGCTTTTGAGTTCAAGATCAGAGCAACATTTTTTAGACAGTTTCAAATACATTTTGTTTTCACTTGTTTGATCCTGCAGAATGGTGGCTTCATAGACCTTGGGTTGTCGATCACTTTTAGATAAAGGGGCTATCAGACCAGACTGGATGCTTCGTCTTAGTACCAGTCCCTCGGGGGTGTCTGGTGTGAGATTACAAGGAATTGAGATGGCACAGAACAGTTCTCCCTGAAGAGCTATAGTCATGCCCCACTGTGCATTGTTTAACGTCTCCATTGTTGTTATTTCTCCACAAACATTGAGCCTATAGTAAACAAGAAAAAAGCTTAGTCATTATTTTTACAGAAAGTGAGGAACAGGAAAGTGGTCTCAGACTTTTGCACCCTAAGAAAAGAAAAATGAAAGTGATAAGTATATTACCTTGAAACAACCTGGTCCTCTGCATGTTCCTCATTGTACAGGAAATGGTGCATTCTCTCTTTGTAGTTCTCATTATTCAGAGGTGGTGTGCTGTTGTGGGAGGACTTATACTGAAAGCTAATCTGAAGAGGTTTGTACCGCTTAAACAGTTCCTCCTGTTCCTCTGTCCTAGATGAACATGGTACGATGACCCTATTCCCTCGATGCCATCGGTCTCCTCTTTGAAAGGTGGTCCCATGGTTTACAGTTGGTTGTTCATTGTCATCCAGCGACAGCTGGCCTACTCTTACTCTGAGTTTCCTTAAGAGCACTGGTCTCATATCAAAATCTAGCACTAACCACTGATCATACAAGCCTGAGTTGATGGATGTGAAAGACACAGTGATGTCATAGGTCTTGTCTTCACATAGAAAGTCATCACCGGAGGAGAAAAGGCAAGGATCAGAGCTGATGTCACCAAGGGTGAACAAAGCTCCTGGTTCTTGCTTCAGGAGAGCCACATGCTCAAGCTGTCTCTACATTTACACAAAAGTGACAATTAGGCACACGATGATAACAATATAACATGTCTGGGACATGAAAGAAAGTTATTATTTAAGTTGACAATTGTGTGGCATTACACTGACACAGCATTTAAATCAGTTTTTTTGTAACTCTATGATATATTGTCCTGTTTGCCCCTTACTTCACATCCCATTCTGAAGACTGAATACATTTACATAGTAACATGACATCACAGCCATAGCCGTCTACTGAAAATAGGAAGTAACCTTTGAATCACAATCATCATTTGATTTGCATGTCATTTTCATGGCCTGGTTTAGATACAGATACATATTGAATGTTTGGCACTTGTTCTGTTGAGTCACATAATGAACCCTAATATGGTAACATTTAATGCATCATGTCTACCCCCACGGTGTGCTCTCTGTACCTGGCAACTGGAAAATATGAAATGGCAGCCCTGCTGTGTTTACACGATGCCGTGTGAAGTTAAATATTTAGATGCTGGACTTTCTCTCTCTTAAAACAAGAAAAAGTACAAACTTCCAAACCTTATTCAAAAAAATCCAGATTAGAAAACTAACCTCTGTTTCAACTCGGAACGTCCATTTTAGCATTGCACCTGTCTGTTCACACTCCACAGTTAGATCTTCATCACAAGAGATGCTGACATCATCCACGTTTTCAGACATCTGCTCAACATTTGAAATTGTAAAGAGAATGACAAAGAAGTGAATAATACATTGATTTAACTTCACTTAAAAACATTTTGTTAACTGGCAAACTTCCTGTGTTGATTAGGTGATAGCACAGTGTGTCTTTCAGTCAACTAAGCTATTGCAAATTCTTTGCCAATAAAGAGGTTAGTGCCTCATACTCACAATGTACACTTCATTGCTGCTGTTTCTGTATTCCTCCAAAAGCCTTTCATTATAGGACATGAGACCCTGGGCATCAATGTTATCCCTGATCATCTTCTCCTCTTTAATGCGCATCATCCACTCCTGCAGTTCTTCAGCAGAATGAGCTTTTGGACACATGATGCCATACTCACAGGTGTGTGGTCTAGGATGAATTGTCAGTGTTAACCATATAATACAGAGCAAAATGTCAGACGAATACTCTGGAACAGGAAGGTGGAAGGTCTAAACAAAGATTAAATGTAAATAGATTACATACAATCAAATCCACACTGATAGTTGTATTACCTTTTATGTGTTATAAATGACACACAGGCACAGTTACTGACTCACTAAACTGTTTCTTATTGTGCCAATGTCATATTAAAATCAATCACAATACAGACAACAAATTGAAGAGATGTATTATAATTCCAGTGCCGTCCAGCAGAGGGGAGCAGCGACCAGCATTAACTTATAAACCAGTGGTTAACACCCTCTGCCATCTCATTTACTCCACTTGAAATTCTCAAGAATGTGCCAGGACACAACATGGAAGCAAAACGATGCCCGAGAGTTTATTTTAACAATAACTATGATTGTGTGTGGTGATAAATTGTGAAATTCCCCATAGTGGGACAAAGCTTTGATGAGGGACCTGTGAGAATAAACAGGAAGGTTGTAAAACATGTGAAGGGAAGTAGCATTATTCACCTCTGACACAGCCAGAGCTCATCTCGGCGGTTGTGTGGAGGCTGTCGCCCTCCCCAGTTGGTGGTGGTGTCTTCAGAGAGCAACCGGGCATGTTCCAAAGAGGAGCAGTGCTTGTAGAAACTCTCTGGGGAGGACAGGTCCAGGAGGCAGACTTTGCAGTGCATGGTGACCTGTCTGGGTTTGGTCTGCTGGCTCAGCTGAAGGAGATGAGGCCGAACAGAGAGCCCGCTGTGTTCAGCTTTCCACACCGCCATCTCCACCACACTTTGGGCAGACTGGCAGTGGCTGGCCTCATGCCAGCAGGGCTTCCCTTGCTTGACATGATTGCAATACTTAAACTGACAGTTTGGTGGAAGAGGACGCACCTGGCTGTATATGTGCTTTCGGCTGTTCTCTGATAGGTGATGAACTAAGACCGGGTCCCAGTTGTGAGCTTCATCTGCTGCGCAATATGAATTCCACCTTTTGGTTGTTAGTTTTTGAGGACGGGAAAGAAAGCAGGTTTTACAGAACTGGATGAATTCACCTGACAACTGCTGAAGTATGCTTTTAGCCGCACTTTCTGGTGATGTACAAACAGGCTGAGACTCAGTTACAAGTCTGATTAATTCATTTGTATCTATTTTGCTGTCTCTCACATAGTTCCATACAGTGGCCTCCTCATAACTCCTGGCATAAGTGCATCCCTGTCCATGTTCTTTACATCCAGAACCCTCATCGTAGAAGCGACACACTTGGTAAAAGACATTTCGACCAAAGTTTCCACATGTAGGACGCTCAGAGACGGGCCTCCACTGGTCAGACGCCTTGGCTTTGGCTAAAAGCAGATTTCCACTGCACCTGTGACTAACTGGCTGAACTGTGTATGTTATTTCTTTGTTCTTGACAGAGCACAGATTACAGACAGCCTTCAAATCCAGTGATGCAAAGAGGTCATCCAGAGATTCAGGATTGTCAGCCCGATCAGGTCCCCTCTCAGACTGAGCTACTAGACTACGGAAAAGTGTGTGGTCTAATCTGTGCTGCTTCACAAAGTTCCACACTGCAGCTTCCTCAGTACTTCTGGCAAATGTGCACCGATTCCTGTGGTATGTGCAACCAGAGCCCTCCAGAAAGTGGCGACACACCTCATACTGATACGGAATTGGAAACTGGGGTCGCTCCTTCACAGGTCTCCACTTGCTGTCTCCTTTGGCTTTGCAGAGCAGGAGAGTATGGGCACACTGGTGGTGGACTGACTTCACTGTATAGGTAATTTCTCTCTCCTTGACAGCGCACTGAGCGCATGCAAGTTTGAGGTCATGGGTTGTTGAGAGTGGAGCCAGCATGGACCCGCCAGCTGACATTTTGATACATTCATAATGCTGAACACAGCCAGTTGATGAAAACGCTTTCCTGGTTCTGCAGAATGTAGGGATATCGGCAGAGATAAGACGAGCTGTTTTCAGGTGCGTCACCAGTTTATAGTCAGTCACAAAAACAGACCCAGATTATCAGTCTGATTATCTAAAGCTGTGGTATCACTGACAAAAGTTGGATGGATCAAATCAACAAAGTCTGAGTAATGTCCAAGTTTGCTTTAGAGAGTCTGAAAGAGAAACAGAGAAGACAATGTGATATGCTCCGGCATTAGATTGTGTTTTTATCAGTAGAAAAGAATTTAGAGAAGGTCAAGTAATATAATCTATCTATTTATCTAAATCTGCTGATATGACAGCTCATTGAACTCAAAGCTGCTCCTGAACTTCCATCTAAAGTCCAGCAGATGGCAGCATTGCGAGTTTTTTTTAGCATAAAACTAGGCGCAAGCAGAGACAGCGACACCCGCTCAAACTGAAGTCCCCAGATGACTCTAATGATCAGAGCAATGTTGCATTAGATTTTGAACTTTAAAAAAAAAAAAAACCTCAGTAACAGCCATGACCAATCTGTCACTGTGACAGAATCAACTAGTAAGAGAAAGCGGAGGAAGACTGGCAACAACAACGCTATTATAATAATCATAATAGTAATTTATAATTACCGGCTGCACTCCACTAAGGCTGGTATCGCGGATTAGGCGAGATTATCCATCTTGTCGCGGCCATCCGGACTGATGGAGCCTCGGTGTACAGTGGTGAATATAACCCCTCCCTGAGCCGGAAAACAGTTGGTAGAGAGGCGGGACACTGATCACCGGGGACAGACTGGCTCCCGTAAGTTTCGTTTCTCATGTTTTGCGTCAGCGTACGGTTAGAACGATAGGATGCGCACAATGCCTCCACGTCACGGACGCACACGCGCAAACACACACACACACATACAGGGACGCGCGCGCGCGCACACACACGCACGCAGAGCTGTTTACTTGTTTAAAAACTCGTGCTTCCTCATGTTAAGAGCCATGATGTTCCTCTTCACATCATTCCTCCTGGCTGTCCTCACTACCACACTTCCACCACACTCACATGTACACGAGGTGACTTGTTGCTTTTGTACAGTTGTGGTCATATACACACCTTCTATATCCCCCACAACTATTGAGCGTAAACCCATCCAGACATATGTCACCTGCACATATATTCAAATATCTATGATAAATGACTGTAATAATATAAAGTTTCATATATCTACATTCTCACCGTGTATGTTTGTGACATTTAATTGGTTTAAGTTATTAAAACAACACATTGTGAGTTGACATATCTCTGAGGAGGCGGGGCGCAGACCTACTGTATAACACACTGACAGGCTGTACTAGGGTGGATTTATGTGACATGTTTTGTTTTTTTGACTGACACTCTGCCTCCATCTGGCTTGTGACATTCATTAGAAACTGATTATTCCTTGTTCTCAACATGTCAGCCAGAATTTCACCTGCTGTAGTTGAGCATGAGCATTGTTGGCACATTAATGTCATGGTTTCTTTAGTTCATCAGAAATTATTTGTAGTGTGCTGCACATAATATAATAATAATAAATGTATTTATTGACCCTCCACCAACTCATGACTTTATTAACAACACCATGGCAAATATTTCATTATTATTATTATATTTTATCATTATTTATCTTATTTAACAAACTTTTTTTTTCAAATGTAAAATGTAGGAACAACCAGACAGAGATCTCGTTTGACCAGAGACTGAACTTTATTTCAGCTGTCCTCCACTCTCCTCTTCCAAGTATGTGTGTGGTTTACCAGAAATGAAACAGACGTGTAACTGTATTTGGTGCTGAATAACTCCATAAATGTGCACTGTGGGATGATGATGGTGAAAAGTTTGAAGAGTGTCAGAAGTAACATCCAGAGAGTAGAGAACCACCTCCTCCTCAGCCGGACAGGTCAGCTTGACGCTCCTTGTTCCTGCGAACCCCAGCAGCATGGACTTCCTTGGAAAAAAAACAAAAAACAAAACCATAAAAAACCCCAAGAAATCTCAGTAAAATGAAACTTAACAACTAGAAGGACAGAGGGCGGGACTTAAATGGAACATGGTTTTTAAAGATACCACTATGTTTCTTTATCTGTGAAAAGCAGACTTAGTCATTAATGCAAAGAAACAGGGAACTTCAGCTCTGTCCAAAGTTGTTTCTCAGATCAGAGCCTGTTTGCCCTCACTGATCTGGCTCAACCACTCAAACCTGAACTTGTGTGAGCTGTTGTCTAAAACTTTACAACCCAGCAACATCCATAAACTTATCACACCAGCATTCACTGCAGTTTATGACCACCATAAATGTCACAAACTCTATGTAAAGTTCTATGGAAATGACAGTCCTCAGTCTCCCAGGACATTTTCCACCACTGTGTCTTTAATTCTATGACATATCATCAATTATAACATCTCAACTTCTCTTTTCCTCCTGTTTGTTTTACCAGCCACTGATCAGCTCACTGTATATTTCACAGAGCTATATAACCTTGGTTGCATCACATCACTGTTGTGTTACTTTTCCATATTTGGTCCTATGTGGTAACTGACATCTGTAACAGCAAAACAAACTGCTGGCCTTGTTCTGAGAGAGACAGTGGTTTTGGAAGTGAAACATTATTAGAATAATTAGAATAGAATAATTATTAATTGAAACACTCAATTTGGAAAAACTGTATTGTATTTAATGCATTCAAAGTCTGTGTGGTAAAAGTGTCACTAGGACAAATTAATTTACTGTTTGTTGGTTGTTGGTTTGAACTACGATTGACTGATAAATTATTTACCAGTATCACACACAAACAGGTCCTTCTGAAACGTGAATGAATCAATAGCACATAAGAAATACATAACACTGATGAAAATGGAAAATTACAGATATTTCACACACAAAGTTTTCATTTTGAGTGTGAAGTGGGGGAGAGGAAATTTGGTATGTTGTTTGAAACTGTAGGAAGTTGTGTGTGTTTCCTGTCTCCTGAAGGAGGAAGTGACTTTATTTTGAAATACAATAGTAAGATAGTGCACACGCTCCACAATCGCGGTTAACTTCTGCAGAAATTACATGTTTATTCTTTTTTTTTCCCTTTTTTTTTTTACCTTGTGCCACTGCTGTCCATACTGTGGTACATGTGTGACGTAAGGCTGATTGCTCTTACTGCAAACCAAATGTAACCGCAGATACATATTAAGTAACCTACACTAACCCATCACATCATGTCTTCAACTCATAATACCACTTTGTGAGAGTGAATAACAAAGACCTAGAGGTCAAGGTAGAGCTGTAGAGCTCAGCGCAGCGTAAGAAGATGCATGCAGATGGACAAAAACCAAGCAAATTAAGAAAATACCTTTACTGATTTGACACGGGTATGCTGTAATCACACAAATAAAAATGAAGCTTCTGTGCTTACATGCATCGTTTTTCTATGTTATGTCATGTAATTTAGATGGAGACCTGGTCTTATTAGCCTGAAATAACTGCTCTCCTCTGTGACACCAAGATGCTCTGCATGAAAATAAATGCTATTATTGTTCATGATGAAACTGAGTTGGGACTAATCAGGGTGTGACAGAGATCTTTATGTGTCCTCAGTTGACCTTGTGTGCATTCACAAAGATCACCTGATGGGTGATAATTCCAGCTCTGAACAGTACTAAACAGGCCCTTTAAACAATTTGTCCTATCCCAACCTTTTGTCTTGTGAATGCAACACTGTAACCACCTGTTCCCAACAAGAAACTGCTTTCAGTAGCAAAGTCAGTTGATAGAAAAAGAAGCAAAACAAGAGTTGGTGTTTTTTTGTTTTTTTTCCACCTCTGGAGACAGCTGCTTGTGATTAAACATCTGCTCATGCTAATGTTGGCTATGCAGCAATAACAGCAACTTAAAACTGTGAAAGCAAGAAAGGCAAAAAAAAAAACAAAAAAAAAACAGACAATAGCTACAGTGCTAAAAGCTGCTGATCCTAGAGGTTGGTGCACATTATCAGAGGTGTTAAATAAAACAACACTGACAGGAAGTTTAACAGTTTGCTTGCTGATGGTGAGATGAGAAGGCTGACACCATTCTCTTCAGACAGGAAGCTAGCAACAGATTAACTTACTCTAGTACATAGACTGGAAACAGAGGCAGACAGATAGCCTGGGTCTGTGTGCACTGGTGACAGCATCTATGAAGCTCACACCAAAACATCATGTCTTGCCTTGAAGCTGTAAGGGTGCAGAGTGGTTCTGTTTCCCTTTGCACCGAAGACGGGCAACTATTTCACTTCCTTTTTTTCTATTCTGTTTTAAAACTCAGGTCACTTGATGAACTTTGCAGGTGTTCATTTGGTTTGTTTAGGACAGGCATTGGGAACCTATTCCACAAAAGGCCGAGTGGCTGCAGGTTTTTGCTCCAACTAACAAAGAACACACAGTTTGACCAATCAAATGTCTAAAGACTGAGATCAGTTGATTAAATGAGTCAGGTCTGGTGTGCTTCTGTTTGGTTGGAAAGAAAACCTGCAGCCACACCGGCCCTTCTTGGAAAAAGGTTCCCCATGCCTGGTTTAGGATGAGGGCTTACTTTCTCATGCAGCCTCTGTTTGAGGGCACTGAGATGAGCTTCCCGGTTCTCCTTGTTGACCTCCATCTTTTGGATGAGTTTCTCCTCCGTCTTCTTGCTGAAGTTGTTGTTCTCCTCGTGCACCTTGTGGAGAACCTCCTGCACACGCTCCCTCTTCTCAGCCAGTTGCTTCAGCACCAAGGCCTCCTGGGACTACAGTGTGGATGGTGGTTGTAGCCAGGTAATAGCAGGGCGAGGAAGAGAAAGAAAAACACAACAGTCGTTTTTTCTTAAAGGTGAAGTGTGTTGTGTCTACATGATGTGCAGTGATGACTCATCAGAACTTGTGAAACTACTTTCACAAGGCATGTGTTTGAAAAACCTTGTCCTTTGGAGTTCCCGCACACTCAATCAGATAATTTTTTCCCATTGAATCACAAAGTCATTCTTATAATAACTTTCCATCTTTAGAATGACAAAGCAAACAAATTCTAGTTGTGCTGCTTGTGTACGTCCAATTTGCTCAATCACTTGGTGACTGACGTGATAATTCATGTAGATGTGTTTTGTGTTTGCTTGTCTGTGTTGCTGTCACCCTGCACACCCTGCTCGTCATATCCCTTATTGTCAAGGTCATTTGCTGTGTGTTTAGCTAGTACACTAAGTGTGTGTCACAGGCCAGTCTGAGTCATCGGTGTGGACTATGGAGCTGAACTCTGAGATCAATGCCGCTGCAAAACGTGTGCGGACTGAAACTACCTCTGAACAAAAGTCACAATCCAGGAGGAGAAGTTTCATCTTCTGTGATGAAAACACTAGACTAACACAACAAATGAACAGGCTGCTCCTAGTTATAATAACAAATAATCTGGCATGAACACATCCCAAAGCAGCTTCAGTCGGGATATTTGCCTTGTTTCCATCACAGTTTCATGCAAAGAAGACGCTCTCATTGATTCTGTGAACACGGTATGTGCCGTGGTACCACAATTGTTGTTAACGGATGGTGGCGAGGGCGTCTGATGCGGTGATGACAGACAGATAAACCTATCTCACTAACTGACCACATATCAATATGAACATGACTCAGATCTTTTGAATAGATTAGTTGTTGTCCTGCTTTGTGTCTGCTCACCTTCCTCCTCTCTTCAGCCGCCTCCAGTCTCTTCTGCAGCTCCTCCAGGGACACCTCCTTCCTTGGGGTGATACGTAATGGCTGAGGCTGGGCTTTGTCCCCGGACAGACCAGGATCCTTCAGGATCACCTCGAAAGACTGTCCTGATGCTCGCTTGTTCAGGCCTTTCACCTCCAGGTCTGACACAGAGTCACAGGGTTACAAAGGTTACCCTTTCTTTCTTTTTTTATAAAAGCATCAGTGGTGTGGTCCTGAGAGCTCACCACACTGCAGCTAAACAAAACACAGGCAGACAAAACACATGTCTTTGTTTGCTTTTCTCAGCTTGCATGTGTGAGTGTGTTGAGCTCTCAGGGCCACTAATAGATAATGTGAAAAAACAGAGTTGGACTGACAGAGACAAAGACAGACAGACAGACAGACAGACAGACGACTGACTGACTGACTGACTGACTGACTGACTGACTGACTGACTGACTGACTGACTGACTGACCGACTGACCTTCATACTGATAGAGGCTGTTTGGATGTGGCTGTGAGTAGAGGCAGGAGCAGAGCAGAGACAGCATGGACATCTCCTTCACCTTGTCTGTGTAGGCTGTTACACAGAAGAGAGAGACGACAACATGTTAGTCCACCTGAGACCAACTGGATGTGGTCAAAGGATCTAATCTGACTCACTCCTATACCCCTCTCTTACTCCCAGTATCTCCTAACTATAATCTAAACCTGTGTGTAGACACTCTGTTGGTCAATGTCACATGTTCTTACTAAAGTATGTAAACATTACTAGAGCCAGATTTGGGCACTTCCCTCAAAGTGTATCCTTCTCTTCACTTCCTGAACTATGAGATGTTGGTAACTGTGGCACTGGAGGACAGTCGTGTCTCTAAATGGACACTGTCAGTGATAACAGAAGCCAAACAGTGAACCAGTGTTTATTTTGGGTAACAACCGTGTTGAAATGTTGATGGTCAAAATGCAAAACTTGGCTTGTCTTCACAGAGCAATAAGGGACATTAATGTCAACAATATCAATGTTAGTTTAAACAGAAACAACATGGGCTTTTCTACTTACTATAACAATTCCTGTATAATTACTAGCCAAGCTCTTCTGTCAAATGATAAATGTTAATGTCCATTAAATTAATATGATTTGGAAAAATATTGCCATCTTCTTATTATTGATTGATTTTATACTAGGGATAAATAATTAATAGAAAAACTGGGGCCTGGCATGGCGGTTGATGACCTATTAAATGCTCTGACACACCCACCAACCTGCTTCATCTCAAAATGATTAAAAAAAAAAATTCAAGCAATCAAAGTAATGAAAGATTATTGATCTGACCATTGGTTGTTCTGGCTATATGTAAAAAATGGATACAGCAGGGAGAGATGTTGCTTCACTATCATTTAATCACTTCATCACTTCTCAGTTGTTTATATTGGTTACAAGCCAATAGTGCTCACACGGTGTGTCACTGCTCTTGTGAGTCTTTGTGTATGTGTGAGTAAGTGACAGAACATCTTAGACTGAGAATAGTTGTTGAGGCTCAAACAAAGGAATCATTGTTATCAGCTCAGTTTTGTGGGAAAAGCCCCCTGTGTCTGTATTCAGTCTCAACCCCTCCTGGGAAAAACCTACATCCCATATATAGTCATATGTCACGCTACAGAGGGATTCTACTGCTCCATTACCTTAACATGGTTTACGCATGGCCAGGCGCTGCCCTCGCAAGACAGAGTTGTTTGTGTTACTGACCATCCAAGGTCTTCTGCTATCTCTGGATGCTGTGGCACTATCAGCAGAAAAACCCAGCTGTGTCTGGAGGAGGCATTTGAGCGTCTACAAGAATTCTCTGTAGGGTCAAAGCATGAAAAAACTCGCTTATGGCCAAGACAACCTTCATGTGTCTTGTTTTCTTCCACACCTGAACTTCCCATGTGAGTTGACGACTGGTACACAATAACTGATGTTATTGACAGTTCTGAACAGGTCCTTGATATTTCAGTCTATGTAGATACTCCTCATAGAGCTGATAGCGGAGTGTGAGGAAATCATTTGACCCACCTTCTCTTTCATTTCCCTGTAAGTCCCATTGCCAAATGAACGCAATATAATGTAATAACATCACATGCTGCATGACGGGCCTTGTTCAGAACATTAGGTCAGAGTTACAGGATCATAAATACATGTTCGGGTTAAAAGCACAAATATCACTGTTTGTTGTTCATCCATCCATTTTTCTCCCGTTTATTGTTTGTTGACTTACATTAAAATCAACTGATTTAGAGGCCACACCAGGCAAGGACAAACTATAGCCTGTTAAACTTTTTAATCTGGCCTGACAAATATTGGTACAAAATTGTCCAAATAACAGCAAAGACTGCAAACTTTGATGAACTGGGAAAAAAAGGGTGACCAACAACACTGCTCCCACTGAAACTGAATGTTTGAAGTTTTCTTTTACTTTTAGCTAATGGCTTTTACTTGTCATTTATATTAGTTTACACAAACACTCTCCATCCATCTGATAGTGGCCCAGCCAGTCTCTCAAATTTTAAAACTCATCGTGGCCCTGGAACCAAAAAGTTTGCCGCAGTACCCCTGCGGTAGACATGTGTGATCCTGTGTGTCCTTTGGCTCTGTGTATAAAATGGGATCTATAGCTGCCTTGAGTCTTTGTAGTTGTTGACCCTTGACCTGGTGATGTCATAAACCCTCATGTGGTGTATTTAATAGAATAAGTGTGAACCACACAGCTAAAGAGGCTTATTCCAAACTGAATTACTCAGACCACACTAATATTTCTGGATGTTAAAACCTATGGAGACAATGCTGCATAAAGTTACCCAGAAGTCATTTTGTTTCCTAATCTGAAAAAGTCACACAGAAGAGACTCCCAACAGTAGCAGATTTATCTCTGTGCCTCTGAGGTGTCAAATTCTCTGATTAGGACAGGTTTATTTTCCAGTCACTTCCTTGTTCCTGTGTTGAGTCATTGTGGCAGCGTAGCAGCAGCCCATCAAAAAGATGTCACGTCACTTCACTCCTGCTGACTGTCTATCCTAAATCAGATTCGGTCTTTAAAACTGTTTTCAGAGTAGCTTCTGGGTCTGCTGTGTTTCTTCACGTGGTCGAGTTGTTCTGGTTCCCTGGTGGAGGAACAAAGTGAACAAAGTCTATTAGAGCAGAGCAGAGATGTCCATCTATTTCCTCAAGAATCTGAAATGTTTGTGAGAAAACATAAATAAACCTATACATCTGAGTTACTGTAACTGGAGTAAATGAGTCATAATTGTGTAAAGTAATACACTTTGTAATAAGTTTCCAAGTAAGTGAGTGAGTGAGGGTGATTTTTTTACCATGTATATAATTTAAAGGCTAATTCTTGCCTTTATTTCTAAAAAAACAGATATTGAGAAAGAGATGAGGGCTGGACTCAAACTCACACTGCTGCAGGTGGTATGTTTTCTGGTATGTTCTCTACCCGGTGTACCACATCAAACATTAAACATTTGACCCCGTTACACATAAATCCTCAGAGACATGGCAATGGTCTGAGGCTCATGAATCAGGAGCCACAAAGGCCTGAATCATGAAAACCTTCTCCACTGTTGCATTCTCATTTTTGTCATTTTCAGACACTGAAACTGCATACCACAGACATCGATGTGCGATCCAGTGAGCAGCAGGAAACAGGAAACCCAGCCCAGAGTTTCAGCACGACTCTGATGTCATAACAGCAACAACAAACTGGATTAATAAGGTCCAGTCATGAATTAATGCATATTATCATTTTCATGATTTATTTAATAACTGCTGCACCTGCTTTATGACTTTTCTTACAAGATTCACACTATTTTTTGATGTGATTCTCTGCGGTGCACACAGTATATTTGCAATCCAGTCAATGAGACCACAAAATTACAGAAGTCATTCACAAATCACATCTCATCTCAAATCACAGCTGAAGAGGAACTCAACAGAGGTTCACTGACTAAACAAAGTCACCAGTAGAGCACTGCTGCTGGCTGAAAATTGGGTTTTAGTTTGTCCATTCAGTCCAGTCCAGAGTGCAGTCCAGATCGCCTGGCACAAACCGACAGATTACTACAGGGCACAAAACATAGGAAAGCTCACAGGCACTAAACACAGCATTCCTTTCAAACTGTAAAGGCACACGGGTCGCTATCTCTAGTCATATATCTGACTCAGAATCATATCAGCTGCTCTAGACTCTGTGCACAGATCAGTTGTGTGTGTGTGTGTGTGTGTGTGTGTGTGTAAGCTTTTGTTGCGTGACTGAAACTATAAAAAGTTGCTGTTGCTATTTTTATGAACATGTACTTAAAATCCCCTTTCTGCCCCACTGCCTGCTGGGATATGTGTGTGGTGCTTTCTGCTGCTGTCCGTAAATGTGCGTGCGTGTGCGTATGCGTGTGTGACAGCTAAAGCTAAATGGATCTGCCTGCAGTTGCCCCAAAGTCACGCACACATCTGTGCTGACTCTGCAGCAGCGACCTGACTTTTTGAGGACACTGGAGAAAGTCAACAAGGCTGCTGGGTTCCTCTGCCGCTGATCCACATGCAGTCCTGACTAAGCATCAGCCTGTAAGACTGGAAGATGAAGCCTAAAATACCAAAAACTGCAGATCCTCTGATGATCACTTTCCTTGTATGTGGGTTCAGCTGTCTTGGCAATGATTGAACCAAAACCTTTCAGCTCATAATTATGTCATCAGGTCTAACCGGTTTCATTTTAGTAACCAGAGGGAAGCTGGATCCAGCAACACCACCTGCTTTGTTAACTATCATTCACCTGAGAGACTGAAGGATAAGACACTTCACTGCCCAGGCACAGATGTACAGTCACTCAGAGTTAGATGTGAAATGAAATGAGTTAATGAAAGGAGCAGAAGAGATTCCACTGTAAACACAGTGTAGTGATTATCTTACATGTTGAGTGTCAGTCATCACTGGGTTTACACTGTAGCGTCTGTGATTTATACTGTAATCCACCAGGACTTTGGGAGCTGATCCAGAATCTGTTGCCTGAGTCTGGACCAGCAGCTCTGCGTCTCTTTGCAGGTTACACCAAATGCTGGATTTCTTTTTCTTACTTAGTTTTTCACTCGTACTATTGTATCAATGTTGTAATTTATTTTATTTTATCTGTTCCGTTTTCAACTTCTGTTTTGGTCTCATCATTAGTTGGCTAAACTCTTAGAACTGCACTAACCTGTCTGAAAAGATAACAAAAAATAAATAAAGTTTGATTGATAGATTTATTAGTGGTGCGTGCTAAGCTTCTCTACGTCAAAGGGAAATACATTTTGTTTGACAGTGTTTCGATTATTTGCAATCCAATGTGTTTTCATTACTATCTCATAATCATGACACACAAACTCATGGACATGTCTCAGGGTTATAAGGTCAGTGAGTTTGTACTGACAGGAT
Organism: Selene dorsalis; assembly: GCA_900303245.1. NCBI lineage: Eukaryota > Metazoa > Chordata > Actinopteri > Carangiformes > Carangidae > Selene > Selene dorsalis. The sequence continues at coordinate 9,917 of OMNW01009731.1, read as the reverse complement.
ACAGGAGTGTTGGAGGCTAAAGGTATAAAGTTGGAGCACCAGCAGAGTTTCCCCTGTGTCTCTCCACACAACCTCCAGGTCATCTGCAACACAAACACAATAATGACCACCGGCCAAGAGAGGCGGTGTTGCCCCCAGTGTTCATGTACAACAGAGTATTGGTAATGCAAATATAGATTTATATCAGAGTTTTGCAAATGAAATGACGGAGCAGGTTGTATGAAATAGTTAAGAAGGAAATGTGTGGTGGAAACACCTAGAGCCCGATAGAGCACTGGGAGCCACTGCTCTATTAAATCTGGATCCTCCTTCAAAATCTGTCTCATGTGTGGTGTGTAGCCACAATACATGAGGTTTTTCTTTACACACTGGGTACTACATTTTGAAATAGATCTGAATGTTTCTGTGGATGTAGGTGAATAAATTCAAGTCCTGAAATTATTTTATTCAAGTATCTCTTAAACTCTGATATCTCTGCTATATAGTTAAATATAGTTTAATCACATAAAAACTGGTCTGAATTTCATCTCCTCTGACCAGCTATAGAGAAATCTACAGACTCCGAGGGTGCCTGATTGATTTTCATAGATAAATATTACCAGAGAGGTACTCAGTACTGTTCCTCTGCCAAGGCCAATCGACCCTTCACCTGTCTGTCAAATTGAGATTATTATGTAGGTCTGCACCAAAACTGTACAAAGACACTGTATGTCTGATGTAGTTATATTGGTCTGATGTAGTTATATTAAGATCCAAATATTTGGATGATCTTAAAGACAAGCAGTTCAGGCATGGTGGCACTCCACTGGCTTAAAGAGCAGAGACTATGTTGCGCAGAGATATATACACTGGATTGTTTGCTTCAGTCTATTGCTCTGATAGATCAGTATCACTGCTACACTGAAACTAGACAAGACTGCCCTGTCAGGAAACACAAGAACTTCAAAGTGTCTGGATAAAAAACACTGGTACATTTATATTTGTCAACCATTTTCCATGGATAGTTTTATGTTTTGTACTTAGAATTATGATACTTTAGTCTGTAATCACAGTTTTCCACAAACTTAGTCATTTACATAGTGGGAAATAATTCACTGCCCTAAAGAGGGAAGAAAAGACAGTATTTCCTGAGGCAAAAAAACACCACTTTTAACACCATTCACATCATCACCTAATTATTATTACCTAATTATTACCCAACCATTTTTCAGATGTGATGGAAAACAGGGTGGTGTTTGTACAGAGTACTTCATTTTTTGTCACTGTTATTGAAGGTACAACCTGTGCATATGTTCATATGTTGAGAAAATACTTTGCCTTGTTTTAGTGTACCTTGCCCTCAAATGACCCTGCAATTCACTTGTGTACATCAGCACCTTGACTGAAAAACAAAGCTATCCAGCAAGGAGGAGGGGTGAGGTATGGGGTAATAAGCCTTAAATAGAAACCAGTTATAACTCCTGTGGGTGTTGCCAGGGTGACATCAATGAAGCGGTATACATGAATACACAAGAAATACAACACCTGTAGTACAACACAACAACAAAGGTCCACACCTCTCTTAGTGCAACCGCCTGTCTTCAAGGTCACTAATGATTTCCTCATGATCTCTGACAACGGACTTGTCTCTCCTTCTAGATAGTGCTGCATTTGATACGATTGACTACGAAGGTTAGTCATGTTGTTCCACAAGGTTATGTGCTTGGACTGATACTTTTCACCTTATATAGGCCTCCTTTATGCAACATTATCAAGAAGTACTACATAAATTTCCACTGTTATGCAGATGTATTATACAAATATGTACAGATCAAGGCTTCAGGTTTATTTGATATCAACACATGCCCCCTGCTGTTCAAAAGGTGACAGTTAGTTGGGGAATTTATTGTTGTTGACTATCTGATTACATGGATGTTTTTCATGCTGATTCGCTGTTTCCTGTTTTACTTTACTACTGAAATAATTATCTCTATGGCATCACCTGTTTCTAGACTGCTGATCTGCCCCTGCTGTTCCCATCTCATTCATCCTGTTTACATGTTTACATACTTGTTCCTTACCAGGCTGTCTTTGTCAGTCAGGTGCCTACACTACAAGGCAAAATTTATGATTATTGAGGTAACTTCAGGTTTTACTGACAGTGATGCAGTTTTCACTTTATGGCATCAGTAGAACTAAATTTACCTGCAGGTATCAGTGTTTCCTCTCATTTCACAATTAATAGTTTATACACAGATCTTACGTTAGTGTTAATAATTAGCAAAACCTCCTCAGTCTCATGTATGAGCTAGTACATCAGAACTAACTGAGACAGTTGATGACAAGCCTCATAATTACAGCTATCAAGGTAAATAGTGTTATACTCAGTTACACCAGATAATGAAAACTTACACAGGATTTGTTGGACCTGTTATACAGGCTTCTGGTTTGTGATTACCTTTGTTCCTCCTCTGCCTGCCTAATGGTGTGATTCTTACGTAATTCCTCTCTGCTGTCATCATTGGACTGACTTCTTGGTATGATGAGCTGCTGACTCTTTGGTTCCCTATGAGTACCAGTGAGTTATGTTTTTTGTTAAAAGAAGCTTGTCCTCCAGCTTTAGGATAAATTTAGAAAGTTTCTACAGAGGTAGGCACTAAGCAGGTTACTATGTGAGGCCTGACTGGCGTGACAGGGTGGAATTTGTGCATTCACCACAACCTCATTTATTATTGAGATGTTCAGCATGGTGGGTGCATTAGTGTCTCACAGTGTCCCAAAATTTTTTTTTTCCCGTCTGTCATCTCTCTGTCACAGGCATGCAGCATCAGTGGAGAAAAGTTGACTTTCTCCTTTATAGAAAACCTTCCCAGACAAACAACCAAAGAAATTCATGTCTACAGATCTGCCTGTTTGTCCACCTTCTGCACACATTTTTATAAAAGTCATGCAATAGTAATTTGCTGTCTACTCCATTAACATCAAGCTGGAGAACAGCCAGATAGCTACTCCTAATGGGTGGCACATAAAAATAGGCTCCTGAAGCTGCAGCCCGCAAGTTGATTGCGGTTTTCACAAAGTTAAAAGTATCAAAAAAAAAAAAAAAAAAAAAAGCATCTAAGCATCGTATAAAACTCTCCAGGTACAAATGTCCAAAAATACAGACTCAAAGAAGTTTCTAAGAAGCTAACATGAGCTAACGTTAACTAACATACGTGAGCTAGTGTTGCCTAACATGTGCTAATGTGTGCTAATATTAACTAATATAAGCTTATGTGAGCTAACGGTCACTAACATGGTCTCATGAGCACAGTCTTCCCAGATATGACATCAGCTAACATGAGCTCACAGTCAAACAACTGCATGATACCAAGACAGCTGCATAGCGAACCGTACATGGGACAGTACATGACATCAGCATGAACACTGGGCTTTAAATAAGAATAATTCCTTCAACAAGAAAATAATATGAGATGCTTCTGGATATGAAATATATTCACAAGTGAAATTAATTTAAACTCAACTCCTCTGAAGCCCACAGAAGTGCATGTAAGACATAATTTCTCCTCCATGCTTTTAGCTACAGATGCAAAATGCTGGAAAAGCGTCAAATAGTCCCACCTCGCCTACTCCCTACGTAATTATGTAGTACTGTATATTAGTAGTATACTGACAATAATACTATGCACTTAGATAAACCAATATCACTGCAGGTTTTTGATAATTTCAATCAAGTGAATAATGTACAAGAAGAACAAAAATATCGGGACCCCATTTTATTAACACACTAACATCTCAGATGTTTCATCCCCAGGCTTTCTGTACAATTATCTGCTTATCTGTCACTGTACCATAATCCTCTGAGAGAAAGAGGATTCAGAAAGAATATTATTAAATATTTGTTGTGAATTCCCTTTACTATCACTACAGTGACAAGAAAACTATATGGTTTGCGAATATAAACAAGGTATCTGGGATAATTGCAATAGATTAAAAAGACGAAAAGTTAAATATATTGCAAAATTTGAGAACTGGTAGAACAAAAAAATCTGAACTTGTATGATTAAATTTTTTAGTGATATAAAATATTCACCAACATGTGAACTGAATTTGAAGTCACAGAGAAAAACGTGACATTATGAACCAATCAGAAATCGTTGGACGAAGCACTGTTTGATGCTGCGTCCTCCATGTGTTAAATCAGCTGTGGCACAGAGTCAAGTGAGCTACTCAAGCATAGCACCATGATTGAGGAGGGATTAAACACACAAAAGTAGAACTTTACATTTCATAACACGTTGTCTCCCAGAACCTGCTGTAAAAAAAAAAAAAAAAAAAACTAATGTAAACAACTGTTTGATTTAGGTGGTGCTTAATCAAAGTTATTGTAAAGACATGATCCTATATTCGGGTGTCTACTATCCCCATTAAACTCTAATAGTAACAGACGGAGACTAACTGTTCCAACCTCGACATCATTACATGTTCTGATTAAAACCCCTGATAGACACACATCCACACACTCTAGACCAGAGGACAAGCGGGTGGGGAATGTGCCATCTTACCTGAGACTGTGCTGGTCATTGTTGCTGACAGTGGAAGAGGAGGAGAGCGGAGTCAGGGGATGCTGCTGGATGAGAGAGGAGGAGAGAAAGTGAAGGAGAAAGAGAGAGAGTAGGAGATGGAGAGGGGGTTGGGTAAATAAGGGATGGAGGGAGGGAGAGAGAAAGAGAGAGAGAGAGAGAGAGAGGATGGGCTGGGCTGGGTGTGTGTCTGTGCCGAGTGGTGCAGTGCTCAAGTCTACGTAAACAACAGGCAGCCATTGGGACGAAGGAGGCGGTGGATGAGGTGAAGCAGTATTGGGAGAACAGTCACATGACTCAGACGTGGACTCGTGACAAAGGGAAACCAGGCTGTTGCTATCAGAGCTCCCATCCTGTCCAGAGTGCATTACTGTAATGCTGTAGATGGTTATTCATATTGATTATGATATCAATATTATTACTACACATTTGTCCTGGTTAATGTAGCAGGGTTTTTTTTTCTCTTGTAAAGCACATTAAAGATCATTATGATTGATATTCATCACAGCTCTGTTTAGGTGCTGATAAAATGAACTGGTATCTATTCTTCAAAGTGATAACACATGACATACAGCCATCTGACTCATTGTAATTATAAAAGTATTAGCAATATGAGTAAATGCAGTCACAGTGTAGACGTTCTGTAACACACTGTTGTCTTGTTCCTCATTTACAGAACCTGACGAGTCTGTAACAGCCTACCTCAAGACAAAAATTGGGAATGTGAGTGTCAAATCACAGGTTACACAGGTTGTAACATTATCATCTTCACCAATAAGGAATGACCTTAGAATCATGTGATCAATTTTACTCATGACGGCTTCCTTTCACACTTTCCATGTGAAAAGATCTGTGTTTTACAACAACCACAACACTGATTATGAAGTAATAAAAGTATTTTTTGGAGTAGGTCTGTATTTCCATCCATACTGATACTACTCTCCATCATTACTGTATCTGAACACAATTGAGGAAAGCCAGGACACAATGAATAATCAATATTTTATCTTGTATTTAAGAGCTACAACAGCAAAATATGAGCAATGACTACAGTCAGTAAAGTGGTGAGTCAGTCTGCAGGCTGAAATCCAACTGAAATTAAAACTCATAAATCATATTACACAGATAACAGTTAAAAGGACAAACTTTTGTTCTGCCATGTCTTCAGAACGCCTCACTCATTGCTCCAAATCTCAACAGAGTTCAACTGAGCTGAGATTAAGTGACTGTGGAGGTCATCAGACCACTAGTGAGACCTGTCCTTTAATGTGTCTCAACTGTATGAACAGTAATTATCAAAACTAAATACTTCAATTTTTTGTTCTGTTTAGTGTCTGATGACGTCCAAACAACTATGTAACTGATAGAGAATCCTTCTCGTCTTACTCCCTGTCCACACATCCATGAAAAAAGCCACACCACGCCTACAGGTCTGCACATGTCAGTCTGATGTGTGTGACTGCTCCACTGTTTCCAAACACTATTAAAACACATCAGTCTCTGGCCTGAGCCATCAAAGATGTGAGTGCTGTGTTTACTTCCTGTAGATCAATAAGTTGCCTCACATGAAATTTTGTAATAAACATGCAACTGTGTAACTGAGAAAACAATAAACATGTTTTATTTGACGTCATAATTTCAATAAATATGGAAAAAAACAAGGACCTAATCAGAATACGAAACAGAATATAATCAGATCAAGATTCAGTTTGGAAAGAGGTTAACACTAATATTAAAATCACGTTAATCACGATTTATTTATAATCAGAATAACATTCAGATTTTAATCAGTATCCATCAGAGAAAGGCCAGGTCATCCCAAAGTCATGAAGGCGACTCTATACGCAGTTACGCTATACACAGTTCTCCAGGTGGGGGGGTGTGCAGGGGCCTGATTGGACATTGGGCCATTGTGTCACGTGTTCTTTCATCATTTTAAACACATTCTGACTCTTGTCCTACACACGCACGCACACACACACACACTGTTGTTTATTCTGACTCACTCTGTCCTGCTGGTGCTGTAAACACTCACTGCAGCAACAACATCCTCTTCACAGAGTCTTGTTAAAAACTACAGTGACCAAATTCTTTAGGAAATGATTTATTTAACCTTATTTATTAAAAGAAAAAAAAAACTTGTGTTTGGAAATAGTTTTTTTGAACCACCAGGCCCAGAAAGATGAAGGAAAACAACTGCACACATTGTTGGTTTTGGTCTTCTCACTGCAACAAAAACACAGATCCTCCTGTTTCAATAAATATGTTTAGAAAAGGAAAACTCAACTCACTTTGACATGTGAGTTCAGTGGGTGTGATGGTATGAAAGTTTTGTATATTGTAAATAGGATCTGATGAGTCAGAGTGGTGTGTGTGCCCTGTGGTCAAAGCACAGGCTGTCAGTCAGTCTGTCAGTCAGTGGAGCTCCCTGCAGACACAACTACAGCCACAGCAGCTGCAGCAGAGGCTGAGGGTGGTGCTCCACGTGAAGCAGACGACTTCAACGAGCACTTAACAGACTTAAAACACCGTTGCTCTCTGTGATGAGGCAGAAATCCAAACTGTTCACAGTCACAACACAGGAGAGAAGAGAGGTAACCGGCTCCAGGTTTACATGGAATGTCCTCAAGGAGAAAGTCTCAGTCCAGGGTAAGAGTAGAGACGCTTCAAGTCCTCTTATGTGATGTCCTTCTGTCTGGGAGGCCTGTGAATGTTCCTCACCACACATTTCACCATCCACTCAATACCTTCATTCACCCCGTCTCTGCCGGAGGACAAGAGCTCAGTTAGTTATGATGCAACAGAACAAGTTCCCACCCTCCCACACCTATCCAGAAAACTCTCCACGTGTGGCATGCATGAGGAGGTGTGTGTGTTTGTGTCTAAGGCAGAGAGAACTGGAGAGGGCTAAAAGAGTGAAGCACCAAAACAATTCCATGAAAGGACAATAATTATGATAATTACCATAATATTTATATTAATAAAAGTAATAAAAGTTCACTGTACATGGAGGCAGACTGGTTCAGAAAAGAAACTCCAAACGCACAGTCTGCCTCGAGTGTGTGGGGCAGCTGCATCGCTGCTACAACAGTTCTGTATTTCTACAGGCTGGCTGTCTTAACATCTGGTTGTCCTCCTGAGAGAGAGACTGATTGTGTTAAGATCTGTCCCTGGTGATCCGATCAACAGTGGTCAGCACAAATTCACGGCACATCCCACATCTGATCACTTGGACCACATTAAGAGATGGTCTGAACCACATGTGACCACATTCATTTAGCAGTGAGAGGGTGAATATGTCATGACCACATGAGACATTGTCTCACAAGACCTCCCCTCCCCAGCTGCACACACAGTTTCGTGGTCTTACCCTGTGAGGGCGGTGCAGGGCTGGACTAAGCAGTCCCTCTTTCCGATCTTTGGGGCACAGTCGCTGAAGGTGGTTTTTATGTCTGGCACTGATAAGCAGTCCTGAGGGTAGAGCACACACACACACACAATCTGGTGAAACCACAACAATACATCAGTGTAAACCTCTGGAGTGTGTTTACATCTACAGCTCATGGTCTCAGTAAATCACGAGCATCGCACAGTACCGGGACGTCCTGCTTGTTGGCCAGCACCAGGAGAGGGACTCCCTCTAAAGCCTCACTGCTGATCATCTTCTCTGGATAACAAACAGTGACATTGCTCAGTCAACATTTGTATTATCAAACATTTGTATCATGTCAATGATATCCAGACTGTTAAAGCTGCTTCCAGCTCGCCTACATTTTCTACTAGCATGCAAGGAAAGCTTTTCATGTTATAATATGAACTGAGGAGAGAATCTGCTCAAAACAAGGATTTAAGGACCAATTAAACACAAAAGAGTAACAATAACAACATCACTGTCCTGGAAATAAGCCTCAGTTACATTCAAAGACCACAGTTTGACTTGCTGTAAAATACACAGTGACATAGCAGGCTGGCTCTCACCAAAGGCCTCCTTTGATTCTGACAGGCGGGCTTCATCGGTTGAATCTATCACATAGATGACTCCATGAGACTCAGCGTAGTACTATGAATAAACACAAAGACAAACAAGACGTCAGAGCAGCTCCAACACTATCTGTCTGGCAGTGATGACATCATGTGTATGTAATATGATGCATCAGTCACCAGAACTCCCCAGCCCCCCACCCCCTGCTTCCAATCATCCAATGAATTGTGACTTAATGCTTCACCACAGGAAAGCTGTCAAGTTTCAATATGTTTCTGCTTTCCCATGAGCAGCTACATCTTCAGTCTGCGACCTGGTTGGCATGCTAACTTTGGTAAAGAAAAGCCATCATAGAGACAAGAGTTATCACTTGTGTTTGTTTCCATGTCTGGAGAGAGCTGATAAAGAATAAAGTATGATGCTTAAGTCACAATGTAGGCATTTTAGTAAGTGAAAAGCAGTTGATGCTAACATTAGCTCTGCAGTACACATGAAACACGGTAGAAATGCAAGTTAGTTTACATTACTGCTTAATGTCAGCTTCAACTTATCACATCAAATATCTTTATTTATTTGTTAGGAGCTTCAAACTTTAATAAACTGATTCATTTCAACTACAGGTTCAGTGCAGCCAGTGTTTCTGGTTTAACACAACTAAACTGGGCAGGTGACAGGTGTGTGTCTGTGTCTCAAACACTGTGTTATACTCAGTGAAAAAAATCCTATTCCTTTCTTTACAGAGTAGACATGCAGCAGACAAACCCAGTAGCTACTCCTGCTGGTCCCTTGTGTCACATCTTTAAACTAGACACATGTTGAATGCAGATGACAGTAGTTATATAAAGCTAATAACTATCTTTGAAACATTTTCAGGACATTGTCAAGAAGTGTGATGTTTGTTGTTGTTACATGAGGTTGGTGTTTCCTTTTGAACTCACTTTATCCCAAAGAGACTGGAGCTCCTCCTGACCCCCTAGATCCCAGAACATCAGACGGGCCTTCCCCACATCGATTGTACCAACTGCAAAGAAAAGTGAGACACATACAGGAAATGTTAGAGAGTAGCTACCTGTAAGCTAAGCAACGTCAAGTGATCACAGTGTCAGCTGCTTCACTGTGACACTATTTAACAAATTAATCTTGCAAATTTATTAATTCATCCCTGCTATCAGCAACTGAAAACATTTTTTAAAGGGTTAACTAATCAGTTGTTGGTACCAGAGCAGTGACGCATAATGGGAAGTCATTGTTAGAAGTAAACAGCCCATTACTTTTCATGGCATAGATGAATATACATACCAGAACACACACTTACTGTTCAGGCCAACTGTAGTTGTGATCTTTGACAGACTCATGCCCTTGTAGTTCTTACT